>OZ012735.1:782035689-782085408 GCA_963859935.3 Lathyrus sativus | reverse complement strand
GTTGTGAGCTTAAGATGATTCTTAAAATCCCCAATGAAGTCACCAGAGAGGGTTGCTTAAGTTGATGCTTAGAGTCCCCGGCAGAGTGTTTGCTCAGAATGATTCCTGAAATCTCCAGCATAATTAGTGGTTCAAGATGATTCATGAAGTCCCCCGACGGATTTGGTTGGCCAAAATGATTCTTGAAGTCCTCAGCAAAGTTGATTCACCCAGAATGATTTCTGGATCCCCGAAGCAGAGTTACTTGATAGTTCTCCAGAATCCCCAGCGGAGATGTGTCATCCCCAGCAGGTTGTCGAGCAGAGAAGCTGAAGTTTCCCTTGAAGACTTGATGATTGAAGTCCGGCAGCGGTGCCAAGACCCCAGACTTACTGATGAAGTCCAGATGTATTGACGAAGCAGTTCTCTCAGCTGATGCGGAGTGCCTAACGACAAAAGATCGTATATCCTTACTTGGTTCATGATTGATTGAGGATTCTGTTTCTGACTTACTGACGAAGTCCGGCTGACGCCCGAGAATTTATTTGAATGCCCGACGGCATAATTAACTTGATTGTTAAAAAGTTCCTAATGACCTGATGAGTCCCGAGGAATCCTTCTGCCGCAGAGTCGCAGAATGCCTGACGGCAATATCAGCTATGTATCGCTGGTTACCGAGTGACCAGCGAGCCCTCGATGACTAGAGGACGAAGATCTACAGCAAAATCAGATGATCATCCTGACGGAGATTTGAGATTAGACCTGTCACCGGTCACCGTGTGACCAATTCCCCGGCAAGGTTGTCGCGTAACTGTCATGCTCAGTGTCGAAGATGTTCCTAACAATCGAAATATTATTTACCTGTGCAGTTGGCAAATTTCTGGGTTTGTTCGTATTCAACCATCTTTCACCTTAATTGTTTGAGAGCCGTTCGCTTCTCACCCAGTCAGGTCCAAGCCATTTGAATAGGGGCAGCTGTTGCACCCCAAAATTTGACCAACATTTCTTTACCTAGCTTGTGTTTCATTTCATTCACATTAGCATTATCATTTGCATTTCATTGACATGTATGCAGGAGATCAAGAGGTATGATTATCAATCAAGAGCTATACAAGACTTTGAAGCTAGCTAAGAAAGTTGTTCAAGTGTTTAAGGGTTGATATCCTTGTCAGAGAAGTTAAAGGATCCTCAGAAAGAATGGTTGAAGCCAAGTGTGTAGGTCTCCTAACTTGAGAGTTGTGGAAAGCCATCAGATGATTCTGAAGCCATGAAGTTATACTTGAGGTCTTGAGAGAGCTTAGGAGAATAAGGTTTGAAGATCACTTTGAGGCCTAGACATGTCATTGTGCAAGATTAAGAACCCTCAGCCATGATTGGTGCAGCTAGGGTTTGACTGGGTCAACCCTAAGTCAACTGATGATTTGAAGGAGGTTGAGACCTAATTCAAGAGCCAGGTGATCATGGATTGATACATTGAGATGTTATAAGGATGATTCCAAGGTTAACTCATCATGATTGAATAGTTTGAGAAGCTTCAAGCTAGGGTTTCTAAGGCTTGACAGTGTTAAATCCCCTAGTTTGACCCCCATTTCTAAGGCAGTTTAGCTCAAGATGTGATTGTCATCTCATCTTGCCCCCAACATGATTGTTATAGAGCATGATCTTAGCTTTATTTGAGTGCTAGAAGTCCTTTATAGGATTTGTAGAACTCAAGTTATGAGCCAGACAAGTTACAAGTCATCTGAGGAATGTGAATTTAGAGCTTGAAAGTTACCCAAATTGCATGAAGCCTTTGCCCAAGAAGGATGATTCCTATGAACTTTTGGTCAACATGAATTTTGTTCCTTATTCTCTTATCTTTCTATAGAGTACTAGAAGTCCTTGATAGGATTTGTAGAACTCAAGTTATGGCTTTGACAAGTCAAGGGTATTTTGTACATTTGGTGATTATAGGTCATTTGTGATCATAGGCCATTTTCACCAACTTAGAGGTCTCAAATGGATTTTTGTTCAACATGAAAGTTGTTCAAAATGATGTTTTTAGCTTGTCTAAATATCAAGTGTCCATTGATATGGATTATATCAAGCATTGGTTGAAGAAACTTCACATAAAAGCCATTTTAATGAATTAAAATGAGAAAATTCAAAATAAATGAGATTAACATGTTTCCAAGCCAAATTTGTGGTCATTTTGAAGGTAATTGATGTTTTAGAAAGATTGGCATTGCCACATTTTTTATTTGAGGTCCATAACATAGTCATTTGGATGGTTACTTCACAATTTAGAAACATATCATATACATTCCATATGTTGAAACCAAAGGAAGAAAACCATTTCATTGCACTCCTTAATGATTAAGTGATTCATTTGGACTGAGTTTGGAGCATGAGCAAGGCTTGAAGGCACACATCCATGTTGAAATTTGGAAGAAAAAGTGAATATCCAAAATCCATAATTGGGCCTAGTTTGGGCTTCATATCCATCTGAACACATTATAAATAGGATTTGGATCATGTTAGGAAGCTTCTAGTGCAGAATTCTGTTAAGAAACCATTGATGTGAAGTGAAGAAAAAGCTTGAAAGTTGAAAAATCGTTTTGGAGAATCAGGAAGTTTCAACCAGAATTGAGCATCAAGAATTGTCCACCATTACTCCTGAAGGATTCTGCAGAGTTTGGAAGAGAATTGAGGCGCATAACCATTGCAATTCAAGCTTCAAGGTTGATTCTAATTTCTTGAAATATCTCTCTGATTATGCACTTTTAATCCATTAGAAGCATGTGGTTAAGTTCCCCTTAGGATGTAGATGGATTCTGGTTAGTTAATTTGATGGTTAGAGACAAATTAGGGGTTATGCCATTTTCGGTTGAGATCGTGTTTTTGCAAACCATGAGTTTTTAGCATAAACTAGTGGCATGATTGAATTCCTGGGGAAATTCTGGTAAACTTTCATCAGGAAATCATGGCCAATGGTTGATTATAGAGAGAGTTAGGGTTGGATTAGGCTGGCCGGAAAAGCTACCGGCGGTGGCCATGGCTGCGCACGTGTTTTGCCATTTGCAGAAATTCAAACGGAGAAGATATAATCTCCATCGTTCATGCTTGATGAGAAGTAGACTTGGTCAAGCGATCCAACGTCCATTGAGCGAGCCACGTACCCCCCTCCCCTCAACGCTGCGTTTCACTTAGGGTAGTTCAGGCTTTGTGATGAGAGGCTTGCATCCAAGGGAGCGTGGGTTCGAAACTGGTTATACATTATTTTCTTTTGTTTCAGTTTGATAATTGGAGAGGAATGCGAGCGCCTAGGCTTTGTACTGGTTGATATCAACACGCCCCCCCCCCCCTTGGCCCAATCCTGAAATGAATCGGAAATTCTTGCTATTTGCCACGCTTGTTTTATCAATTTCTTTTAATTTCTTCATTTTACATAGTTTAGTAAATAATCCATAAAAAATTGAAAACTAACTCAAATAATTCCATTCTTTTTTCCATTGATTCATGATTGAATCTAGAATTTTTTAGATAAAAAATATTAATATTTCATGCATTTTTGATTTTATTTGCATTTGGTGAATTTTAATGGATATTAAAATAATCATGGTTGATACCTTGTTTTGATGAATTTGGTTTGATCATTTGGTGATGATTCTTGCCTTGATTTTTTGTGTGTAGCTAGCATAGATATGCATGTTCCCCCTAGATTTTTCTCACATTTTTGTGATGAATGTAAGTGGTAGGTTTAGATTGAAACTTTAGGAGCTCCATTTTTAGGGTTTATGGTTAATACCTTATGATTTAGGTTTTATAGCTAGAACTTGGTGGATGATTCAACCTCTGAATTTTGTATGGTAGATTCATGATTGAATTAGTATCCCTTAGGAACTTTTCTAGGAATTTATAATGTAGTTTACTATTTTAGTTTGATTTTAGTTTAGGTGCTAACTTTGGATGATTCTAATGCACTAATCCAACTAGATTGATTCCTTTAGCCCCCTTAGATTAGGGTTGTGCTTCTCTTGATATTGGTGGATAATGAAAGCAAGTTGAAGATGCCATGGAATGCTTGAAGAAGTTTGAATGTGAAGATTTCCTTTCTTTTGGTGTAGTGATGATTAGGTGCTAAGATTAGGGTTTGTAGGCAGAGCTTCTAGATAGATTCTCTTCCTTCATAAACATGGAAGATGTTGATCACTTCCATTCTTCCCTATGATGTAAGGTCCCCTTGTAAAGGCCTCATCCCTCCTTTGGTAGGATGTGTGGCTCTTTACAAGTTGGTAGAACCTTTGAGGGTTCCTTTCTCTGATGATGGAATGCTTAGTGGTGACCTTTGATCTTCACTCTGTTGTCTATTATCCAAACTTTGTTCTTGTTAGATGAATCTTTCTCCCTTGCTAAAGGATGGAGTCCCGTGCTTGAATAAGATTGAAGGATAGAAGTTGATACTTCTCTGGGTTTGAAGATCACCTTTGGAGCTGAAGCTTGAGAAACAAGTTGATACTTGTGTTTGGTACATTGAAGCTTGAAAGTAAGGTCTGCTTTGAAGCTGAAGCTTGGAGAAGAAGAAGGATAAGTTGATACTTGTGTTTGATATGTTGAAAGCTTGAAGAAGCAAGTTGATACTTGCTATTGAAGAGATATTGAAAGACTTGAAGAGCAGCTGAAGACTAAGGACTGAACTGATCTCAGAGGAGCTTTGCTGTGAAGTTGTGGAGTGGTTGATCTGCTTTCTTTTCTTGTCTGTCTGTTTCTGTGCAACTGTATTGATGTGACTTGTGTGATTTGCTTGATGCATTAGAATAAGTTCATATCTAGATTCTTTCAAGCTAGGAGCATGATTGCACTAGAGGTTGAGTTGCTTCCTCTGCTTGTATTTTTACTGTATGGCTTTGCTTGTGGGTATTCGGTAGAGCCCAGCTCCCTTGCCTATGTGGTTTGTGATTTGCTTGATGGCATCTTATTTTATTTTATTTCATTTCTTCTGTATGATTGCAGTTTTTCATATCTGGCTTGAGGTCGAGACGAGCTTATGGAGGCTGACGCCCCACACACATTTCCTCCCTCACTTGCATTGCATGCATTTTACAGTCGTTTACTGTTTACTGTTTAAGCTGATGTTTTATCTGTTTCTGTTTATCATTGACATGATCCCCTAGGAATCTCACTTCTTTTGATAAGGAAGTGATGATAGAACTTTAGGTTGAAACCATGCATGATAACTTCTAGGAGTTCCCTGTTTCAAACTTCAACCATAGGATGAATCCTTGGCATGACAACCTTAGGACTTGATAGTCTCCCCTTAGTTGAACCTGTTCGTTCTCTCTTCTCATCTCAAAAAAAAATAAAATACAGTAATAAAGGTTAACTGACGTCGTACGTTACGAGCCTTAAGCTATCTGAGAAAGGGTTGTCGGAGAGTTTCTTTTCGACAGCTTGGATGTTTAGTATGGTACCCTTTGGGTGACATGCGACGCATTCACTCTCAGGTCATAGTCTCTAGTGCGATATTGGTTGCAAACATCCATAAAAAATAGTTCTTCCGTAAAAGACAGAAAACAAACTTCAAACCTTTTTGCCCCGTGGGCCCATAATTCAAAGGAAGCTTTTCTGAAGAAAAGAGTGTCGTTAACTCCCAGTTCTACCGCAAACGGCAACGCCTAAGTCTCCAAGGGTCGAGCTGCATACACCAAACTGCTGGAACTGTTTATTAACCCTACTCGAAAAAATAGATGAATCTGACTCCCCGTAATCCGTATTATCCCGAACTACGTAAACTCTGATCTCTCATACCTGTTGAGAGTACGTAGGCACAATACTAACGTATTGGCGAGCCACCTTCACCCATCCGTAACCCGTAGTTAGCCGAACTACGTTGACTCTGATTTCTCATTCTCTGATGAGAATACGTAGGCAGAAAGCGCGATGCTTTGCCGAGTCATTTTCTTTTCTTTTTAGACCAGCCTTGATAGGTAGATAGATAAAACCAACCCGTCAGATAAACACAACAAGCGTGGATCCCATCGAGTACGATGGACGTGAGGGGTGCTAATACCTTCCCCTTGCGTAACCGACGCCCGAACCCAGACATTTGTTGCGATGACCTTGTCTTATACCTTTTCGTCAGGTTTTTCCGATCGTTTCCTTTCCCGTTCTGAGGGATAAATAACGAAAGGTGGCTACTCTTCTGTTTTGCCGGCACCTTATTTTAGCGGTAGCGACACAACCATACTTGGAAGTGAGTAACCTGGAAATGACTTTCCCCTGTTCAGCAGAATTTTCAAGTTTTCATCTTTGATGTCTATACGTAAACTTTCTATGATATCAGGCAAAAATCAGCATACATGAAATGTTAATTCTGAAACTGTTAACGCAACTTATATGTTTGTCTTGAAGTCTTTTATTTTATTTTTTTGTCTTTTGAAAAAAGATATCACCATGACTCGTGACCGAATCATTAGTTAAGATATTAATTTAGTTTATAAAGCCAACATCAAATTGAGCATAGCTCATAGGAGTCAGGAAACGTTATCTCATCGCGTATACTTTTGAAATGAACCCCACTTCAATTAGGTCTTTTAAAGGTTATATTGTGGCCTGGTTCACGGTTTAAGAAACAAAGGATAAAGGCTCAAAGTTTATTTGTACCCACCCATTCTTCGTGATGATCTCCAATCCTACATTCATATAAACTTGATACGAGCGCTCATACCTCAAGAGGATTTTGATATGGTCGAGAATTCATCGAGGCTTTTGACATGGCAGTTACTCACCTATTTTCTTTTGGTGTTTGGTCACACGACTTTATTATTTACTAAGGATATTTCTTTGTAATCCTTTGCTTTTGCTTTTCACATCTTTCATTCCCTAAATTTTGTTTGGACGGAGTCTTTTGAAATTAACTTTGAAGTCCATCGGGATGTCTCAATTTTTCCTAAGTCTCCTTCATAGGTTTTGACTTAACGTACTTTTCGTTTCATTCATTTTCATCATTTTTTGAACAAGTCGTGTGACTCTAAGTCATTCTAACCTTTTTGAAAGGATTGTGACTGCCCCACTCTTTAGATAGTCGAGGGATAATCATTTGTGTTTTTGACTTCCAGCCTCCTAATATGTTAAGAATAGATACAGTGGATTCTCAAAGGTTCACTCCTCCTTTTTGAGAGTCTGGGTGCTCGATCAGCTTAGCTGAAAACTACCCTGCCCCAGGTTAAAATTGAGGGTTTTTATTTTGAAAAGGAAAATTCTTCTTCAAGGCTCAAAAGGGTTAAAGAGGGATTATCTTCCTTATATCTCCAATGTTTAGGATTTGAAACAATGCCTTACATCATCAGCAGGGTTTCATTCAAAAGCGTACTACAAGAGACCTTGCGTTTATGATTCGTCATCCTCCTCCCAATTCTTTATCAAAGCAAGAGATTGGGTAAAATTGGCATTATAAATTATGAAAAATAATTTTATGAGTGAATACGAATGGACTTCTTCAAGACAAACATGTTTAATGCATTATCGTTCAAGAAAAAAAATTCCTACATGCCAATTATGCTTTTATAATCAAAGAAATGAAATACACATAAGCAAACGAAATGAACAGCCAAACAAGCCCTTCTAAAGATTTTTATTGAGCCTTTGTATTCATCAATACAACAATGTTCCATTCAAGACCGAGCTTTCTCCTTTGAAGGTCAACAATTTGTCGTCGATTGTCTCTTGAACTTTTTCTTGGAATGCCTTGCACTCTTCAATCAAATGCCCCATCATTTCGTCATGGAATTTACAATTGATGTTCGAGTCGATCATCTTGGTATGAAAGTTCTTAGGACTTGGTATACATTGTGGAAACTAAGAACCCTTTTCATCAACTTGGACAAACATGTTATCTTGCATAGGTTGAGATTGTGTAGGAGTACCCATTTGTTGATCATTGTCATTAGAAGGAAGATCCAACATCAGATTATTCATCATCTTGAAACTGGTCATGGGATCCATATCTTTTGTTCTCTTTATTGTCCTTCAATGATGGCTTCGAGTTTGGTCAGACGGTCAAGATGTCAACAGAAAGCCAGACGAGCCACAGCAGAGGTACATGCATATGCAAATGCTAAATGAGGGATGCTATGCAAAAATGCAGATGAAAGGTTTCATGGAATTCAAATTATTTATGAATATCATAGAATACCAAAAACACCAAAAGACCTCAGATTCCAAGTGGAACTAGGTCAAAAACATCTCCAAAGTTAGCTGAAAATAGGCTTTTTTTGCAAAATTTCACGAAATGTTTTTCCTTTGAAAAATGTTCTTGGTCATAACTCCAATTCTATTCATTTTTTGATCATGGACCACTTTGGGACTTTTGTAGGACTTGCCAACAGCTTTCCAATGAGCTTGGAACTACCTTAATCAGATGTGTGGTTAGGAAGTTATGGTCTTGCCCCTTTCGAAACCCTAATTCCCGACTTTTCTGATTATTCCTCCATCGTTGATCCGATGGTCATGAAATTTTATGGGTAAGTGTAATATGAAATAAGGAACATTTTTCATTCACATCATGAGGTCCAATTCCTTAAAATTGAAGAGTTGACTTTGCGGTCAACGAACCGATCGATTGGTGACTACCGAGTCGACTGTTGATGTTATGGACTTTCTGAGACTTTGAAACTTCTTGAATGGAATTTACCAAGCCATATGAACTTCATGGACCATAAGTCCACCATTATAACACCTTTTTAAAACAAAAGTAAAACCACGGTTGACTTTTTTGATCAAAAAACCCTAATCGGGTACCCTGAAAGGCACTGTCTTTGATCCTTGGGTGACAACCTCAAATTGGATCCACACTTGACCCCATTCACTATCCTTGACCTTGTTCTATGGTTGAACCAATCCAAGACATTGATTGATCAATCCCTCAAAGCTTCGATTTTGAATGTGCGGAAACCCTAGTTCATCTGCATCTTAACAAAGGCAAACTTGCACTGGGTTAAGGTTAGATAATCACATGAGTATGACCTTAAAATGATAATGAGGATCTATGGGGTAAAATTTTGGGGTGCAATAGTTTCCCCTATTTAAATATCTTCACTAGAGGGTGTTGCACCCCAAAATTTGCCCAATATTTCTTCACCTAGCTTGTGTTTCATTTCATTCACATTAGCATTATCATTTGCATTTCATTGACATGTGTGTAGGAGATCAAGAGGTATGATTACCAATTAAGGGCTACACAAGACTTTGAAGCTAGCTAAAGAGGCTTATTCAGGGGTTCAAGGGTTGATATCCTTGTCAGAGAAGTTAAAAGATCCTCAGAAAGAGTGGTTGAAACCAAGTGTGTAGGTCTCCTAACTTGAGAGTTGAGGAAAGTCATCAGATGATTCTGAAACCATGAAGTTGGACTTGAGGTCTTAAGAGAGCTCATGAGAAGTGTTGAAGATCACTTTGAGGCCTAGACAGGTCATTGTGCAAGATTGAGAAGCCTCAGCCATGAGTGGTGCAGCTAGGGTTTGACTGGGTCAACCCTAAGTCAACTGAGGATGTGAAGGATGTTGAGACCTAATTCAAGAGCCATGTGATCATGGATTGATACATTAAGATGTTCTAAGGATGATTCCAAGGTCAACTCATCATGATTGAAGAATTTGAGAAGTTTCAAGCTAGGGTTTCTAAGGCTTGACAGTGTAAAATCCCCTAGTTTGACCCCTATCTTCAAGGCAATGTAGCTCAAGATGTGATTGTCATCTCATCTTACCCCCAACATGACTGTTGTAGGGAATGATCATAGTTTTAATTTGAGTGATAGAAGTCCTTGATAGGATTTGTAGAACTCAAGTTATGACTTTGACAAGTTACCAGTCATCTGAGGAATGTGAATTTGGAGCTTGAAAGTTACCCAACTTGCATGACACTTTTTCCCAAGAAGGATGATTCCTATGAACTTTTGGTCAACATGAATGTTGTTCCTTATTCTCTTAGATTTCTAGAGAGTACTAGAAGTCCTTGATAGGATTTGTAGAACTCAAGTTATGGCTTTAACAAGTCAAGGGTATTTTGGACATTTGGTGATTATAGGTCATTTGTGATGATAGGCCATTTTCACCAACTTAGAGGCTTCAAATGAAATTTTGTTCAACTAGAAAGTTGCTCAAAATGGGGTTTTAACCGTTACCATGTGTCAAGGAGGCATTGAAATGGCTCAAGGAGAGACTTGGTTCAAGAAATTTTGAAAAAAGAAGGAATTAAAAGGCATAAAAGGCAAGAAATTCAAATAAATTGATTTATGTCCAAATGATACAAAATTATAGGTCAAATTGATTGGAAAAATGATTCTAGAAACAATGGAAAGGTTAGAATTTTGATTTGAGGTCATTTGAATGGCATTCCATTTCATTTCTTCATGATGAAGCAACATAATCAAATGCATACCTTTGGCTTGCAAACAAGGAAAATAGCACCCTAAACTCATTCAATATCTCATGAGAACTTGATTACACACATAGCCATGCCAAGAAGGAGTCAGAATAGTGGTTTCCATGGGTGATATTTTGAAGAGAAATTGAAAATCCAAAATCTCATTTGGATGGATCCAGAAGTTTCTAGATGAGTCTAATAATTTCTATATAAGCTAGCGAGTGAGCTCAGCCATTTTTTTTGGAAGGAATTAAAGCTGGTAAGAGAAGGAGCCATTGAAATTTTGAAGGTTCAAGTTGAAATCAGGTTTTCAATTCAAGGGAGAATCAAGCCAAACCAAGGTGTGCAAAGGCTTGGAGAGTGAATTTGGAACGTGTCTGCATCATCTTGGCAGTTGAAGTGAGCAAAACCCACCTCTGTTACCTCTTTGAAACCAGGTTTGTATATTTCATCATTATGCATGATTTAGGAGGAGAAACTTAGAAATATATATGTGGTTAAGATCCTTGCAACCTGTAGTTGGATTTAGGATCATAAGTTGGTGAATTAGAGACAAAATAGGTGTGTGACCATTTTCTGTTGAGGATGATATCTCACGATTCTTGAAGGGTTATTCATGATTCGATGGTGGAAATTGGTCAGTGAAGAGTGAGGATTAATTTGAGACCGTTAATTTGAAGAATGGTGAAAATCAAGATTTGGGTGAACTCTGAAAATGTGATCGTGTTTTGAGTTAGAGATGGAATTAGGAAATTCTGAGGGTGGATTCGTGACCAACATCAAATTTGGAGTGGGATAGTGATTGGTTTTGTGGTTTTTGATGACCTGTGGAGGTTGGCTCACCGGAGAAGACGGTGGTGCCACTGTTCAGGCCACCAAGCTGAGTTCAAATGGGGACGATGAACATGGGCCATTGGATGATGATTTGGACTTTGACTTAGGCGTGTGTTGGAGGGTCACAATTGCGTTTCAACTCTGAAGAGAAGTTCCTAAATGAAACGCATCGTTTCATTAATTGAGTTGTTTTGGGCTTAACACTCAGAGTGATATCCACACCCCCTCTGAGCCCAATTCTTGATATGAACCGCTTGGGCTTGCTATTTGCCACGAATGTTTTATTAATTTCTTTTATTTTCTTTTATTTTTCATTATTTCATGTGACTTAGGAATTAATTCATAAAAAAATAGAAGATTAACTCAATTAATTCCAAACTTTTTCCCATGATTCATGATTGAATCTAGAATTTTTTAGATAAAAAATATTAATAATTCATGCATTTTTTATTTTTATTTGCATTTTTGAATGTTAATTGATATTAAAATGGCCATGGTTGATACCTTGTTTTGATGAATTTGGTTTGAGCACTTGGTGATGATTCTTGCCTTGATTTTTTGTGTGTAGCTAGCATAGATATGCATGCTCCCCTTAGATTTTTCTCAAATTTTTGTGGTGAAGTTAGGATATAGTTTTAAGTTGAAACTTTAGGTGTTCTATTTTTAGGGTTTATGCTTAGTACCTTGTGATCTAGGTTTTATTTCTAGGACTTTGTGGATGATTCAACCCCTGGATTTTGTATGGTAGATTCATGATTGAATTAGGGTCCCATAGTTATTTTTGTAGGATTTTACAATTGGTTTTAGTATTTTAGTTAGGACTAACTTTAATACTAAGTTTTAGCTGATCCTAGCTTGCTAATTCAACTAGATTGATTCCTTTAGTTCCCATAGATTAGGGTTTTGCCTCTCTTTCTCTTGGATGATGATGAAGACATGTGTGGGCTACTATGGAAGGCTTGAAGGAGTTTGGATATGAATATTTCCTTTCTTTTGGTGTAGTGTTGATTAGGTGTTGAGATTAGGGTTTGTAGGCAGAGCTTCTAGATAGATTCTCTTCTTTCATAAACATGGAAGGTGTTGATCACTTCCATTCTTCCCTATGATGCAAGGTCCCCTTGTAAAGGCCTCATCCTTCATTTGGTAGGATGTGTGGCTCTTCACAAGTTGGTAGAACCTTTGAGGGTTCCCTTCTTTGATGATGGAGTGCTTAGTGGTGACCTTTGGTCTTCACTCTGCTGTCTATTATCCAAACCTTGCTCTTGTTAGATGAATCTTTCTCCCTTGATAGAGGATGGAGTTCCTTGCTTGAAGAGTGAAGAGGCTAGAGGTTTCTACTTCTTTGTGGTTGAAGACTACCCTTGGAGCTGAAGCTTGAAGGTCAAGAGGAACAGGTTGACACTTGTGGGAAGAAGATCAAGCTGAGATTGAAGAAAGAGCTGAAGCTTGAAGAAGATGAAGAACAAGTTGATGCTTATGAGGGGAATCCATTGGAGATTGAATGAAAAATCTGAAGCTTGAGGTTGGAAAGCAAGTTGATACTTGTGAGTTCAATGCTTGGAGTGCCTGAAGGAACAAGTTGATGCTTGCTAGTAGGATTGAGGCCTGAAGGTGGAGTTTACTTTGGAGATGAGGCTTGAAGAAGAAGGATAAGTTGACACTTGTGCTGATGTGCTGGAAGCTCAGAGAAGCCAGTTGATATTTGCTATTGAAGAGGAAAGCCCTGAAGAGCAGTTGAAGACTGGGAACTGAACTGATGTCAGAAGAGCTTTGTTGTGAAGCTGTGGAGGTTGTTGATCTGCTTTCTTTCCTGTCTGTTTTCTTTCTGTGTAACTGTATTGCAGTGAATTGTTTGATTTGCTTGATGCATTAGAATAAGTCCATGTTTAGACTGGTTTAAGCTAGGAGTATGGTTGCACTAGAGGTTGAGTTTCTCCCTCTGCTTGTATTTTTACTGTATGGCTTTGCTTGCGGGTATTCGGTAGAGCCCTGCTCCCTTGCCTATGTGGTTTGTGATTTGCTTGATCGCATTTTATTTTATTTAATTTCTTCTGTATGATTACAGTTATTCATATCTGGATTGAGGTCGAGACGAGCTTGTGGAGGCTGGTGCCCCACACACATTTCCTCCCTCACTTGCATTGCATGCATTTTACAGTCGTTCACTGTTTACTATTTAAGCTGATGCTTTATCTGTTTCTATTTATCATTGACATGATCCCCTAGGAATCTCATTTCCTTTGATAAGGAAGTGATGATAGAACTTTAGGTTGAAACCTATGCATGATAACTTCTAGGAGTTCCCTGTTTCAAACCTCAACCATAGGATGAATCCTTGGCATGACAACATTAGGACTTGATAGTCTCCCCTTTAGTTGAACCTGGTCGTTCTCTTCTTATCTTCAAACAAATCAAAATACAGTAATAAAGGTTAACTGACATCGTACGTTACGAGCCTTAAGTTATCTGAGAAAGGATTGTTGGAGAGTTTCTTTTCAACAGTCTGGATGTTTAGTATGGCACCCTTTGGGTGACATGTGACGCATTCACTCTCAGGTCATAGTCTCTAGTGCGATATTGGTTGCAAACATCCATAAAAAACAGTTCTTTCGTAAAAGACAAAAAACAAACTTCAAACCTTTTTGCCGCGTGGACCCGTAATTCAATGGAAGCTTTTCTGAAGAAAAGAGTGTCGTTAACTCCCAGTTCTACCGCAAATGGTAACGCCTAAGTCTCCAAGGGTCGAGCTGTGTACACCAAGCTGCTGGAACTGTTTGTTAACCCTACTCGAAAAAACAGATGAATTTGAATTCCCGTAATCCGCATTATCCCGAACTACATAAGCTCTGATCTCTCATACATGTTGAGAGTACGTAGGCACAATACTGACATATTGGCGAGTCACCTTCCCCCATCACCCGTAGTTAGCCGAACTACGTTGACTCTGATTTCTCATTCTCTGATGAGAATACGTAGGCATAAAGTGCGACGCTTTGCCGAGTCATTTTCTTTTCTTTTTCAGACTGGCCTTGATAGGTAGATATATAGAACCAACCCGTCAGAGAAACACAACAAGCGTGGATCCCATCGAGTACGATGGACGTGAGGGGTGCTAATACCTTCCCCTTGCGTAACCGACTCCCGAACCCAGATAATGGTTGTGATGACCTTGTCTTATACCTTTTCGTCAGGTTTTTCCGATCGTTTCCTTTCCCGTTCTGAGGGATAAATAACAAAAGGTGGAGACTCTTCTGTTTTGCCGGCACCTTATTTTCGCGGTAGCGACAGCTGGCGACTCTGCTGGGGACTCTAGATAGTTTCTTGGGGATCCAACGTCCCTTATGCGAGTCAGTTTGGGGATCCAACGTCCCCTACGAGAGTCAATCCTAGCGCTTGTATGATTACTTGGTGGGTTGTGTTTATTTATCGCATTTTATTTACCGCACTTTATTTTCAGTATGATATGATTATCTGTGCTGTTGTGAGAGGGGCATTCTGATGAGTGAGAAGCCAGACCCAGGCTTGAGTGTACCTAGCATTAGTTGTGGAAATTAGTGGGCGTGTGCTTGCTTTGCAGGCACTAGTGTCTCATGAAATCCATGCTCAGACAAGGTTCTCCCGGTTGACTTCTTTTTCGGCCCTTTGGGCCTGAGGGGTTGTTGGTTTGGAGGATTGTCGACTCTGGGGACCGATCATTTGGAATTCAGCCGAGTGAGGCCGCTTCAGAAGATGGTGATGCCACACCTTCTGGGTATCATATCACCCCTCTTGAATGTCTGTGACGCTGATGACCGCATAGGATGCCGAACTTGTGTCAGTTTAGGTCCATACCTGTGAGCAGGGTCGGGTTTGTTGCAGGACACCTTAACCTTCAGACTACCTGGTTTTCATGATAGTGAATCAGTTTTGTTGGTATCAGAGGTTCTCATCATCAGATGTATATGTGTTCTTGACAGAGCAGAGCTATGGTCCTGTATCAGAGGTCATTATCTTCAGAGATGCATAGTTGTTCTTGATAGAGCAGATTTGTGGTCCTGTATCAGAGGTCCTTATCTTCAGAGATGTATATTTGTTCTTGACAAAGCAGATTTGTGGTCCTGTATCAAAGGTCCTTGTCTTCAGATATGTGTGTTCTTGACAGAGCAGATTTATGGTCTGATACCATGGTATTCTTCTCATCAGAGATAGGGTTGTTCTTGATAGAGCAGTATTGTGGTTTTGTTGATACAAGATCTTCACCTTCATCACTTCAACAGCACAGTCGTCTTGATCTCCTGCCGCATGCTTGCATTTTGCATTGTTTTGCATACTCATTTGCATATCATTAACGTGTGTCTGTGTTGCAGGTACCGTTTCCCCCGGTTCAGGTTTTCTTTCCTTCTATTGTGCTACTATAGGTTCTCTGAGGAAGACCGTGGCCTACAAGCTCCCAACTCCTGATGTTGTTCAGCTGACTGGTTTGATTGCTTTGGCAGATGATTCTGTGAGAGGTGAATTCAGAAAGGCTTATGGGAAACTGCTCAGCCTGGTTCGTAAACCTTCTGTGTTTGAGTTGAATGGGTTGCACGCCTTGCTGCAGTTCTACGATCCTCCTTTGAGATGCTTTACTTTCCAGGACTTTTTTTCGCACCCACACTAAAAGAGTATGCTGATTTGTTAGGTGTGCCTATCAAGAGCCAGATGCCCTTTGTTCATATGGATGCTGAGCCTAATTTGGCTAGTCTAGCTCCTTCACTTCATCTGGATGCCTCCGAGTTGGTCTTGTCTAGTTGGAACAGGGTTCCCAGTTTCTCCTTGCAGTTCTTAGTGGGAAAGGCCCAGCAGTGTGCCAAAGACGGATGTTGGATCGTGTTCAACGCCATCCTTGCTCTGTGCATATATGGCATCATTCTGTTCCCCAATATGCCTGACTTTGTAGACTTCGACGCCTTTCACATCTTTGCAGCAGGGAATCCAGTCCCTACATTGATTGGAGATGTCTACCATTCCGTCCATTACAAAAACGAGAATAGAAGGGGTAAGAACGTCTCGTGCTGTGTGCCCATGCTCTATAGATGGCTTGATAGTCACCTACCCAAGAAGGGTCCCTTTGCTTCGTCTGCAGCCACAGCTGAGTGGTCCGAGCGCTTGATGAGCCTGTTAACGGAGGATATTGCCTGGTTTGATAGAGATAGGTTGGGTACTGAGATTATCTTCAGCTGTAGCGGGTTTCCGAATGTGCCTTTGATAGGCAGGAAGGGCTGTATCAACTATAATCCATCCCTGCTGGTCCGACAGTTTGCTTATGCTTTGAGAGCTCCGCCGAAGGATGAAGAGGTGCAGGAATCTCTGTACCTCACTGGTCTTCTAGAGGGGGATATGTTATCTAAGCTTCAACACGCTTGGAATGGTCTCTGTAAGCGGGGAAAGCCATTGCTGGGGAAAAGTAATAGCCAAGCCTACGCTCCATATGTGACCTGGATCAGAGCCAGAGCAGATATTATAGGGATGCCGTTTCCACCTGCCAAACCAGAAATCCCTCCAGTGATTGAAGAGCCTACCACCGTGCCTATTCAGCAGCATAATCAGGTGTTAGCTGAGAGAGATGAGCTGAAGAAGGCAAATGAAGAACTGGAGAAAGAATTGGCTCAACTCAGAAGCGAGAGAAGCGAAGCCGTCCATTCCTTCAGAAGGCAAACAAAGCTGGTGAACCAGCTAGGTACGGATTTAACTAAACATATGGCTGAGCGTGAGCGCTTGGGTCGGGATTTCAAAGCTGTCAATGACGTGCTGGCCACTAAGAAGCAGCACTTGGATGAAGTGTATCGGAGAATATCCAAGTTTAATCAGCATTGGAAGGCCACCCTAGCCAACGGCAAGGAACAGGAGGATAAGCTGAAGCAGCAAATCTCCAAGCTGAAAGCCCAGGTGAAGGCTAGTGAGAAGAGATTTGATGAAGAAACCGCTCGCCGATATGCCGCTGAAGGCCTGCTCAACAAGGCTCTTGCTAACCTGAAGGAGCGCAAACTAACGTTTGAATCCAAGAAGCAAAAGCTAGAAGATTGTTTCGGCGAAGGAGCATTTGAAGACTCAGTTGAAGGTCTTTAATACACCATTAGGCAAAGGGAATTACTCGTCGAAGGGTTGCTCACTCGGCCTGATCATCCAAAAACGAGGGGTCTGTTAACAGAGTTCCGCGCCCGTGGCCGTGCTTGACTATATTTGTAACCCTTTTGTTTTTGATCATTGTTGTATGCTGACCATCACCAGGCTTGTTGGTCGAGGTCATGCTATTGATTCTTCTTGTACTCAGTGACGTTGTGTACCCCCTTGATGAGCTTTCTTTATATATATGAGATGTTATTTCCATGACTGGACTCGAACTTCTTATTATCGGCACTCAGGCACTAGGATCGGAGGAAATTTCCCTAACGCACAGACGCACGTTTGCATTTGCATGAAGCATTTGCATAACGAGCACTTTGTCGTTTTTTCTAACCCTTTTGTGCATACAGGTTGTTTCAGGTTGTTCCAAGATTGATCGAAGACTGATCCACCGCTATCCGACCAGAGCAAATCAAGCTAGAGCAATGGAACAAGTACAGACTGACGTCCAGGAACTCCGAGAGAGGATGGACCGCTTCATGGAGCTCATGCAAGTGGTTACCGACGGCCAAGACCAGCTCAGAACATTGGTCCAGCCTCTGATCTCAAGGGTTGACAGCAACGGTGTGCTTCATGGTGGGAGTGTTCCAACCCCTCCACCTGTTGAAACTCCTCAGAATGGCATCCCCGGGACCGAGGGAAGCGGTAGTGGTAACGGTAATGTGATCGCTAACATGGGGCTCAACGGTAATACGACTGGCGTCGGTAATGGAAATTTTGAAGCTAATGGCAATGCTGGACTGGGCAACGGCAACACAGGTGCTGGAAATCTGGATGGGCCTAATGCTACTGGATTTGCTGCTGGTAATGGCACGCAGCCATGGCTAGAAGATCATCAAGAAGATTTGTTCTCCCAGAGGAGTGCTGAAGGAGAACTGACTGCTGAAGCACGTCTGAGGTTTAAGGCACTCGAGGACAAAATGAGGAATTTTGAGAACCTGAACACTATGGGTGTCGACATGTCCAAATTGGGATTGATTGTTGATTTCAAGGTGCCTCCCAAGTTCAAGGTACCCGACTTTGAGAAGTACAAGTGCACCACTTGCCCTCGCGTCCACCTGAGATCATTCTACCGGAAAATGTTTGCTCACTCTGAAGACGAGAAGTTGCTGATGCACTTCTTTCAGGATAGCTTGTCCGGGCCATCCTTAGAATGGTACATGAGTCTGGAACCTACCAGTGTGCGCACGTGGAAGGAACTTGCTGAGGCATTCGTGCACCATTACCAGTATAACAGTGACTTGGCTCCGAACCAAGTTCAACTGCAGAACTTGTCGCAGAGGAACAACGAAGGGTTCAAGGAATACGCCCAGAGGTGGCGTGAATTGGCAGCTAGGGTTCAGCCGCCGATGATTGAACGAGAGCTTGTTGAGATGTTTGTAGCCACTCTTTCGGGCGTCTATTACGAGAAATTAGTCAGTGGTATGTCTGGAAGCTTTTCAGATCTCATTATCACGGGCGAGCACGCCGAAAACGGGATCAAACTGGGGAAAATTCAAGGTGATCTATCCTCAGCTGGAGGAGGAAAGAAGCCGTATGGTAACAAAAGACACGAAGGAGAGAGCAGCATGAGCACCAGCAGGTGGCTAGCATAACCATCCCTACTGTCCAGCAACCTCAGCTACAACAGCAACCGCAGCAGCAGCAGCCAAATCAGCAAGGATACAGAAAGTATCAGAGTAGGGCACCACTATCAAGTCGTCACCTCGAGACACCACCCATGTCTTATGCTCAGCTGTTACAAACTCTGCTTCAGTTATAGCTAGTCCAGAAGAGAACCATGGCTCCCTTGACAGGGGCACCTCCGCCAGGTTATAATGCGAATGCAGCATGTGAGTTTCACTTAGGGGCACCCGGCCACACGATAGAAAACTGCAAAGCCTTCAAGCACAAGGTACAAGATATGGTGGATGCTAAGATCATCAACTTCTGAGGTAATGTGCCGAATGTCACGAAGAACCCTATGCCGAATCATAGGGGAGGTGGGGTGAATGCCATTATTGAAGACGAGAACTTAGATTTATTGACTGATGTCAAGGATCTGAAGACACCGCTTAGCTTCGTTAAAGCCAAGCTGATGAAGAGAGGATTCTTTCCAGGTTGTGGAGAACTGTGTATGAGTTGTGTGACTCATCCTGATGGATGTGAGCAGTTGATAATGGGGATTCAGAGTTTGATGACCGAAGGAATCTTGCAGTTTAGCTGAAGGGCCGAGGGTGGATCAGGAGAGGTAATGCTGAAGCAGGATGATGTGGTTGCCACCATCACCATCCCTCGCCGGATGATCACCATTTCTGCACCCAGACCGCCCACGATCACCATCACAAAGGCTGGGCCAATACCTTTCGAAAGCACTAATGCTGTTCCATGGCACTACGGGGCAGCCGTCTACTGTAACAGACAGAAGTTGGAACTGGAACCATTTGGGCAGTCTGTGGATAACCTAGTGGGCACTGGCATAATCACGCGCAGCGGAAGAGTATTTGCTCCACCTGAGATTGTAGTGGACAGAGCAGATAAAGCCGAGAAAACCGATAAGGGAAAGAGTAAAGTCGTTGAAGAAACCCCTCGTGGGGTTGAGAAGGACTTACTTGTTAAGGACACGGAAGAGTTCATGAGGTTGATTAAGAAGAGTGACTACAAGATCGTGGATCATCTCCATCAAACGCCCTCGAAAATTTCCATCCTGAATTTGTTGATGTGTTCGGAGTCACATCGCAACGCACTGTTAAAGGTATTAAATGCCACGTATGTACCGCAGGAAATATCGGTCAACCAGTTGGAAGGGGTCGTGGCCCACGTAAATGCTGGAAATGGCTTAGGGTTCACCGACTTGGAGTTGACGCCGAAGGGAAGAAACCACAACAACGCCCTGCACATCTCGATAGAGTGTAGGGGAACGATTATGTCTCACGTGTTGGTGGACACAGGGTCATCACTTAATGTCCTTCCGAAGAAGGCGTTGATGAAGTTAGATACGCGAGGAGTAATTTGCGCACCCAGTGACCTGGTTGTGAAAGCTTTCGATGGAATCAAGCGTCATGTCTTTGGAGAGGTAACCTTGCCAATCCAAGTTGGGCCAGAAACTTTAGACACAGTATTCTACATCATGGACATCATGCCAGCCTACAGTTGTCTCTTAGGTCGCCCATGGATCCATTCTGCTGGCGCCGTGACCTCCACGTTGCACCAGAAACTCAAGTACGCTGTCGGAGGCAGCATCGTAACCGTATGTGGCGAGGAGGATATAATGGTGAGCCATTTGTCATCCTTCAAGTATCTTGAGATGGATGGGGAAATCCAAGAAACCCTATGTCAGGCGTTCGAAGCTGTTAAAGTCAAGGAAGTAGCTCCTATAATAACTAAAAAACCAGAGATGACTCTCTCTTCCTTCAAGGAAGCTCGGGCCGTCATTCAGGCCGGATCTACCCCAGGCTGGGGGCAAGTTCTAGAGTTACCTAACAAGCGGGGCAAGTATGGGTTAGGATACTCTCCTACGGCTGAAGCCTCTTCTTCTCACGGTGCGTCGCGAGGTAAAGGGCCGATCCAATTTACCAGCGGCGGGGTGATATTTGAAAGTGTTAACGCAGTGTCTGAAGACGGCGAAGACAGCGACCGCGTGTCGCACCTCAAAAAATCACGGAGACATTTCGGAGAACGCGACCCTCGCGCGAAAGGCGCGGAAATGCGGTTCGACAGAGTCGCCACCGAACTTTATTTTTCTCGAATAAACGGGAGAGGAAAATATCGAGAAAACCTCTTAAAAGGATAGGAACAGGGCTGTCGCAACCATGTTCCGGGTTCGGGAGTCGGTTACGTGAGGGGAAGGTATTAGCACCCCTCACGTCCGTCGTACTCGACGGGAACCTCTTAAGGTAATTGTGGGGAGTGTTGTTTTAGGTTTACTTGTATTTCTTCTCGTTGTTAAAGGTAGAACTGGTAGGGTAAAAGGTTAAAGACACTAAGGAGAGATGGGTGGTTAGAGAATAGGGTGCTCGCCAAGGATTAGGGCCCTTGTGCCTACGTATGCTCATTCGGACGAGAATGAGAAATCAGAGCGTCGTAGTTCGACTACGAGAAAGGATGGGGGAAAACAGAAGATAGATAGAAGTGTGCTCGCCAAGATCATTACAATCTTGTGCCTACGTATCTTACATTCAAGAGTGAATGAAGAATCAGAGCAGTCGTAGTTCGTCGTAACAACCACGAAAAGATGAGGTTTGAATAAGTTGGAAGTTTGGGAAAGAGACGAAAGGGTGACTGACAAGCAACCCAAGAGCGCGTCCAAGAGCTTGTCACTCAAGAATTCAAGGAATGCGAGATTCCAAGAACTCAGTTCTTTCGGAAATTGACTGAATAAATTGAAGATAAAGAGTTGGATATTTTGAAATTGAAAGAATAAACTAATAATAACTCGAGGGCGCGCCTCGAGAGTTACTCATTCGAATATCCAAAGAATGCTAGATTTTGAGAATATCCCTCTTTCGTAAGTTTTGGAAATGTTTGTGAAAGGATCGAATCGAAAAAATGGCATGCGATGCCAAAAGGAAGTTGTTTTGAAGTAGCTCGATGACGTGTCGAGGATTTGATCGAAAATGAAACTGACTTGACGACGTGTCAAGGGTTAAGATTGTGAAGAACGATATTGGTCCCTAAGGGTGCCCCCAATATCAGAACCACGAGGAGTTGTGAAGTGTGTGCAAAATGTCGACGATTGCGAATGCGTACGAGCATTCGTCTTAGGAGAACGTTTAAGAAATAATTGAGTTTGAAAAAGTCGAAAGGTTAAGTTAATAACAAGTCAAAGGCGTGCCTCGAGAATTATTTACTCGGAAATTCAAGGAATGCTAAATTCCAAGAACTTCTTTCTTTCGAAGTTTTAATTGAGAAAGGTGTTGAGAAAGTGTTTGAAAAAGTCAAGAGATTGAGTGAATAACAACTCAAAGGCGTGCCTCGAGAATTATTCACTCGAAGACACAAGGAATGCTAGATTCCAAGTACCACCTTCTTTCGGAGTTTTGATCGAAAAAATGTTGAGAAAATGCGTTTGAGAAAATCAAAAGATTGAATGAATAACAACTCAAGGGCGTGCCTCGAGAATTATTAACTCGAACATCCAAGAAATGCTAGATTTCAAGAATCTCCCTCTTTTGGAGTTTTAACCGATAAAATATTGCTGAAAGTAATTTGAAATGAAATTAGGAGTATGAAAAAGAGTTTGCGGCACGAGGGGTGAGAATACGAGATTGAATTTTTTTAAAATAAGAGAAATGACAATTATTTGATAAATGAGACGTAGGCCTCACAACCAATTAATTGGGGTATTATCGAAATGCTAGATCTGGACGACACCTTTTTTCATTTGGAGAATATTTGAATGAACGACAAAACTGTCATATAGAATTGCTAGATTCTTATGATAGTTTATTATTATATTTTTAAAATAAGAGAATGAAACGTTGAATGAAACATTATTTAAGGTGTACACCTCAATAATATTTATTCGAAAACTCAAGAAGTGCTAGGCCTCAAGAGTTTAATTTTTTCGTAATTGATTTTAAGAAAATAGTTTGAATAAACATAAATTGAATTAAGAGTTTTAAAGAATAATCAAATATATTTTGAAAATACTTTTGAAAATAATCCATGAATAACATGCCATTCATTAAATAAAAAAATTTGTGGCATAATGGCATGAATTACCGAAACCACGGTGCAAAGAAAATTTTAATTTTTCATGACGAAGACAAGAGCACTATAAGTACTATACACATGAGGCTATGATCAAAAATGAATAATAAACCTGTAAGGACAAACCACCTGTAATTAGTATGTCTTACCATCTATTTCCATTAAATGAGGATGGGCTTACTTCCCTGTTATTGTTTTAGATGAATGTCCAATATGTATACAACGGGTCATGATATGTAGGAGATATTTATCACATATTCATCACATAACACATTGCAGTAGAACAAAAACCCCAATGTTAAGTTCAAACCGAAACCGAATCATTTATATCCAATGTAACAAAATATACATGATAATGTTTGCACATATTAACTACAAACGGCCAATAATCCCCAATAATGTATGAAATGGAATTAGAACAAACATGGATCCAAGATGGTACTCACTGTACCGTAATGAGTTTTCTCGGCAAAAATGAGAACCGAGCATGAGCACATCCATAAATCAAATCATACAAAATTAAAATGTTAATCCAAAATTGACATACAAATATAAATCATGACCATACATTCCCAAATTAATGTCTCAATTCAAAGTTAAAACACAAACCGACAGCAACGTGTTGATTTACTCTCATAAAAACAAACAAGAGCAACATATATTGTCAAAATGCATAACAGAACTATCAAAATGATTTTCAAAGTGTTATGAATCCAAAATCCACACTATATTCATGTTGAGGCGCGACAAACCGGAACAAAAACTTAAATATTAACCAAGTGAAAAACAAAGGCTTGTTTTAGTATTACCATACACCTCTCAATCTGCTTTGTTCAAATCTTCACCTTAAATAGGATCCTCAACCTATTTGATGTTTGGCCGTGAGCGTTTGTTGTCGGCGTCATTTGTCATCACCTACTTTGACACCTCTCTCCATTTATCATTGGCGTGAGCTTGCAGCACAACATGTGGGGGAGCCGTGGTTGCTTTGTGTGCTGGTTCGGTGATAGTGATGAATTTGAGATGCGCAGAAACTTCACAGGCAGCTGTAAGAGGGAGCAGGGATGATTCTCGTCACGAGATTTCGGAGTTGAATGTGTTGGTGTTAATGACGGTAGTTGCAGTCCTGGCTTTAAGTTGTTGTTGATAAACTACAGTTCTATACACTTGGAATCCATGTTTCTGCTGTCGAAGTTCGAAGTCGCAACCTGCATAATAAGCCACTCACAGATAATAACATAAGCTCTTAGAGAAACCTCAACAGATGAAAACATAGTTGAACTGAAAACACGAATGATATCACCATTTTGCCGCTGCTACGCCGTTCAATTTTATTACTGTGCAATTTGAAGCTTGGTGATACTGTAACCTGCATACAAACCAATCCCACGCAACCACATAATTTTATAAACAAAAGAATGACTTAGGACCCATCATCAAATTAATACCAAGGCAAATAACAATTCAAAAACATAACTGAAAACCTCGTGCCAAGGCTACTGCCATAATTCAGGACCTGTCCTCTACATAGTGAGAATACTCAGAAATCGCAACATAATGAAAACACAATTCATCAATCAATCTCCGATACATACCATACATGAATATGCCAAAAGGTTTAATTCAGAATTACCTAAAGTATAGACATATCAAGAACAAGTCATGTGGATATGAGATGCCTACCAATGCCGCGAAACATCAATCAACATTACCGAGTCGTTCCAAATAATCTAACAAGTACCATCATTTTCCAAATCG
The DNA here is from genome assembly GCA_963859935.3 of Lathyrus sativus. Lineage (NCBI taxonomy): Eukaryota > Viridiplantae > Streptophyta > Magnoliopsida > Fabales > Fabaceae > Lathyrus > Lathyrus sativus. The sequence continues at coordinate 782,060,604 of OZ012735.1, read as the reverse complement.
AGCGGCACTTAAAGTGACTGCTATCCACTGTCATTGCATCCAGGGATTTATTGCTGCCATTCAACAGGGTCGCGACCTGCACAGAAACTAACAACAGACAGCAACACAAAATACAATCCTTATATGATGGAATCGTCTACTCGAAGATGACACCAATGCTCATAGAAATAACTGGGATATAACCCTGCATATGGAATCGAAATTGAGTCAACAGAAACAATTACTTCCAACAAGAGTCAGCCAGAAATCAAACAGCAAAAGTAACCCGCAATTTATTTAGAAGGCCACCAGCTTTGGAACTGCAACATCCACACGAAGCTAAAGGAAACTCATCAGAAAAAAAAACAGGAATATTAATACAATCAAAGAAAATCAATATCCGATAACCACACTCCACATAACAACATAAAAACTCAAACAGAACTAATCATAGACAATAACATAATCTATAGCAAAATAACAAGCAAAACCTTGTTAACATATCAATTCCCTTTTTGCTCATTCGAAACCTGCATAATGTACACTAAAATCTCAGACCAAACCAGAACATCCTCTGCAATCATGTCAATGGTTAAAAATATCAATTGGTATAACATGGTTCCTGACAAACAAAACTTACACCAATCAGCAGAGAAATAGCACAAACCTTATTCATGGTGTATACACAAGTTACAATAAATGAAATATGAAATGAAAACACAAGAAAAATGATAAACATGATTTCCACAGCCTAAACAGAGGTAAAGACAAACAACATCCAAACAAATCATAAACCTAATAACTCAATTAACAGTGAGAACGCAGTAAAAATGGACATAAAAAAAACGAAAATAACATAACATTATATCTTGGACCTGTTACCTAAACCACTGTTGAAATGGCTTCTTCCTCAGCTACAAACAACGATCGCGAAATCGCACAACCACGCCGCGTACGGTGATGACTTGTTGTCGGTATTATGTCACCGTGGTTGAACCGTGCTACTCAAAACGTGTCTCTCGGATTTGTTGAGTCGGCAGAGAGTTGGAAGTGAGGAGAATTGCAACGTTTTGAGCTTAAATGGAGAGGGTTTCCGTTTGGCTTTGTTGATGCGAAGAAGAATCCACAACAAAAAGAATGTTCGCTGGTGTTGTTGTTTAAGCGAAGGAAGTCGGAGACAGATGGGGGTAGAAACAAGTGTGAGGGTTACAAATTGATGATGATGATTTCCTTGAGGTGAAGGTTGGATTGAGGTTGATGGCGGAGAAACGAGAGGGGATGGCTGAGGTTTGTGAGTTGAAGAAGATTTCTAGGGTTTGGGTTGAATTGAGGAATGCGCCGATTAGGGTTAGGATGAACAGTGCTTCCTCCCCCTTTCTTCGATCGGTCTTCTCTTCTTTTAATAACCAGCCCCAAGACAAACCCTAACGGGCCGCCGTAATTGGGCCTCCCCCCCAACTTGTTTCTTTCTTCTTCTTTTTTTATAAATTATTATCAAAAACATTAATAAATATAATATTTAATCTACCTTAAATAAAAAACTATTTAAATATATAAATACTAGATAATATATAAAAAATAAAGATATTGACAAATATATAAGTAAAACACAAAATAATATTTTAAAAAAAAAAGAACTATGTATGCATATTAAGAAGAAAAAGATTTAGGAATTTAAGGAAAGAATAAATATTCACAAAAAAAACTCTTTTAGGCCACATGTCACGCCTTAATTGGTCATAAAGAAAATTTTTTGAAAAACGCCCAATTACAGGTGGATACATGTCCAAATGATATGAAATAATAAATGCAAAAATATTTACAAAAGGGTAGGACAAATTTAGGGTATGACAGATGCCCCTATCTAATCGGCTTAAACATAGGAAAATGAACTGCATTAGCGTTCATATTCCTGAGGTAGAAGTCAATTAGATATGAAGAAGACCCTGAATTTGTCCGAAAGAAAAAGAGATGTTTGAGAATTGAAAATACTTGATAAATGTGAACCTCGAAGTAAACTGTAAATAATAGGCAAAAGGTCGTCATCACCAAAAGGTTGATGGAATAAAACACACACGGCTACTACCACCAAAAGGATGGTAAAGCAAAACACAATCGCACAATCTGACATTAATAACTATGACAGACCCCCCACAAAAAGGATGACGGAGCGAAACTCACACCAGCCATTACCACCAAAAGGATGATATGACAAACACAAACAAAATATCGCACAATTTGACATCGACGAAATGCCAGACCCACCACCAAAAGGATGACGGAGCGAAATACAAACAAAACATCGCACAATCTGACATCGACGAAATGCCAGACCCACCACCCAAAGGATGATGGAGCGAAAACACAAACAAAACATCGCGCAATCTGACATCGACGAAATTCCAGACCCACCACCAAAAGGATGATGGAGCAAAACATAAACAAAATATCGCACAATCTGACATCGACGAAATGCCAGACCCACCACCAAAAGGATGATGGAGCGAAGCATAAACAAAATATCGCGCAATCTGACATCGACGAAATGCCAGACCCACCACCAAAAGGATGATGGAGCGAAACACAAACAAAATATCGCACAATCTGACATTGACGAAATGCCAGACCCACCACCAAAAGGATGACGGAGCGAAATACAAACAAAACATCGCACAATCTGACATCGACGAAATGCCAGACCCACCACCCAAAGGATGACGGAGCAAAAACACAAACAAAACATCGCGCAATCTGACATCGACGAAATGCCAGACCCACCACCAAAAGGATGATGGAGCGAAGCATAAACAAAATATCGCGCAATCTGACATCGACGAAATGCCAGACCCACCACCAAAAGGATGATGGAGCGAAACACAAACAAAATATCGCACAATCTGACATCGACGAAATGCCAGACCCACCACCAAAAGGATGACGAAGCAAAATACAAACAAAACATCGCACAATCTGACATCGACGAAATGCCAGACCCACCACCCAAAGGATTATGGAGCGAAAACACAAACAAAACATCGCGCAATCTGACATCGACGAAATGCCAAACCCACCATCAAAAGGATGATGGAGCGAAACACAAACAAAAATATCGCGCAATCTGACATCGACGAAATGCCAGACCCACCACCAAAAGGATGATGGAGCGAAACACAAACAAAATATCGCACAATCTGACATCGACGAAATGCCAGACCCAACACCAAAAGTATGATGGAGCGAAACACAAACAAAATATCGCGCAATCTGACATCGACGAAATGCCATACCCACCACCAAAAGGATGATGAAGCGAAACACAACACACAGGTCGCTATCACTAAAAGGATGATAGGACAACACAGATTTGAGGTTTACCAACACCAAAAGGATGCATGCTAGGTTGAACTGACGAAGTTCGACTATCACCAAAAGGATGATAGTAAGGCAATTGACAACGGTCGCGCTTGCTGGGTACAACTCATTGGGGAAACCCCGAGAAGAAGATTGAATTGAAATGAGTCAACGGGGTACGCCCACCGTCTTGTTTGGAGATCATCATTTTGCTAAGATGGTTTCATGGTTACGCCCATGAATTCTGAAGAGGATGCCCCTGACTGGGCTAAATTTGTCTTGATGCCTTGTCTTGCTCAACAAAAGGCTGAACAACTTCGTGAGGAACGCTCACGGTTTTGCTGAAGATGCCCCTGCTCGGGTTGGATCTTGCTTTGAACTTCTTGGATTTGCCCAACAAAAGGTTGAACAACTTCGTGGGGAAAGCCCACGGTCTTGAATGGTATGCCCCTGGCTGGGATGTATATTAATTTGAAGATCTGATCAACCACGAGGTTGAAATATGTCATGGGAAATACCCACGGTCTTGAAAAGACTGCCCCTGACTGGGCTGAATCTTGCTTTGAATGTCTTTGAATTTCGTGGGGGAAACCCCCAATTACAGAAGATTACCCCTGGCTGGGCTGATGATTGCTTTGAAGCTCTTGATACTCGTGGGAGAAATCCATGACCTTTGTGGAAGATGCCCCTGACCGGGATGATGGTGGTATTGGAAACCTTCGAGATTGATCCTGGACCTTGACTTGCATATATGAATGCTGGATGATAAACGATATTCCATATGAGTGGAAGTGCAAATGCAAATGCTGACGAGCGGAGATGCAAGAGCTGAGGAAGTATGATACGACTGGTTATGCAAAATGATGTAAAATGCTTATGATGATGAATGCAATGTGTATGATGCATATGATGCAGACGGGTGATTGGAAATGCAGGTGGAGACGCCATCTTGGTGGTCTTTGGGTAGTTGCCAATGCGGATTGGACTTCGGGTGGTGGGAGGGATTGACTTCCTCGACACGCAACTTGTTGAAGATGCCATGATTGAAGCAGACGAAGATACTCTATATGCCCCAAGTCTAGGTACTTGGTGATTTATTGTGAATTTCCTTCAGAGAAGGTTGCAACTTCTGCCTGATGATTAGGGTAACTTGGTCTTGCCCCAGTCTGAATATGGTAATGATATGCCCCTGCTCGAGCTATTTGAATGATTTGCCCCAGCCTGTGGGTTTTGAGGTAGTCTTGCCTCGTGTATGCTAGTGAAAGTCAAGTTCCTCCTCGATTGCCCCTTGCTGGAGTGCCTTTGAATACCTAGCACTGATTTGCAATTAAAATTGTACATTCATAAATGGTAGTATTAATGCACAGTTCAATGTAAGTTTCGAAAAAGTGTGTCATTTATTTAGAGTGTCTTGGTAGTGAGACGAATTATCTCAAACGTTGTGCTGATTTTGATTGGTGTGAAAGATATATCAAGAGAAATGACACCAATGCTGATGATTAGAAATCATGTGAGGAGTCAGGTTACGCAACCTTGCGATAATATGTTTTCAGAATAAACCTCGTCTCAATTAGGTCTTTCAAGGGTTGTAACGTGGTCTGGTTCACGGTTATGAAACAAAAGGTTATTAGGCTCAAAGTATGATTTGTACCCACCCCTTCTTCGTAATGATCTCTAGTCCTATGCTCAGTTAATTCTACACTTGTCTGGACGGTGTAAGCTTGAAGGTTCAAGGTTTGCTCGACGTGGCAATCATTTTATTTTGGCTTTGATGAATGTTAGTGCCCCTTTGATTTGGGTGGCCACTGAATCTTTTTTTTTTTGTTGAGGGTTTTAGGGTCCTCTTTTGTCTTTGTTTTTTATCCCTAACTTTTGCATGGATTGACTTTGCTCGTCAGATCCATCGGGATTGCCTTGATTTTGTCTAAGTCCCCTCTGAGGTGTTTGGACTTAGCAGGCTTTTGATTTTTTCTTTTTTTGGATTTTGTTGTGACTGCCCTGTTTTGAGTCATTGGTGAACAACCGTCTTTTGGATTTGGCTTTGTTGATTCGAGTGCGGGGTTGGATTAACTGAACACTACCCTGCCCCAGGTTGAGTGTAAAAGGTTTGAATATCCGAAGGAAATTGCTACTTCTAGGCTCGAAGTGGTTTACTAGGGATTAACTCCTTATATCTCCAATGTTTGGGGAATTTAAGCAATGCCTGTACATCATTGACGAGATTCGGTCTGAAAGCATACAGTTTGCAATTATGGGTATCTCGTTTTCATCATCCTCCCTCAAATCCAGCTAAACAACAGTGAATAGAGTGGAGTGAATAAATGTGTCGGTGATAAGTGAAAAATGAGTGAATACGACATAACTAATTCAAAACATGCATAAACGATACATTAATGAAAAACAAATACGAATGGCAATTGTTCAAAGCATACAATACTTAAATAAGCAAAGACAAAACATAAGAAATGAGAAATATGAAATGGCAACATGACGGCCTTCTTCGGGGAATGAACTTGACTGGAATCGATCTGATGTTGGCGCTAGTTGACTGGTGGCATCGGATTGTTGATGATATTTGGAGACTTCCCATTGAAGTTGATAGCATCCCTGTCGATCATGTCTTGAATTATGTGCTTGAAAGCCCTGCAGTCCTCAATGGTGTGACCTGGAGCGCCCTTATGAAACTCACAATGAGCATTTGCATCGTAATCGGCAGGAATGACAGTTGGAGGAGCCAAATCTCTCGGAACAACAACTTTCTTCTCCATCAACTGAGCAAAGATTTTGGCATATGTCATTGGTAGACGATCAAAGACTCTATCTGGTCTCCATGTTCTCTGCGGACGCTGTGGGTGAGTACCTTGTCGTTGCTGAGTAGCTTGCATCTGCTGTTGCTGAGGAGGATACTGATATCCTTGCTGGTTGTAGACTTGTTGCTGAGGAGCCTGTTGCCGTGGCATCTGAGCTTGCACTGCTTGAACAGCTGGCTGATAAGGCATTGGAGCATATTGCGCGGCAGCAGCATATGGATACTGATAATAGGGGACCTGATAAGGCATAGGAGCGGGAGCTTACTGAGAAGCTTGCCCCTTCTGCAAAAAGATAGCATTTGTTTCGCCCTCTTTCTTCTTGTATCCGTTGAAAGGATTCTTGGCATTAGCCTGACTGTTAGAACCTCCTGGGATCTTCCCACTCTTCAGCCCTTCCTCAATCCTCTCACCGACGATCACCAAGTCAGAGAACCCAACGGAGACACTACCGATCAACTTTTCGTAGTACTGGCCTTGCAAGGTCCCCATAAAGATGTCAATAAGTTCACGGTCAACAAGAGGTGGATGCACCCTTGCGGCTAGCTCTCTCCATCGTTGCGCGTACTCCTTGAAGGATTCGCCATCCTTCTGAGTCATACTCTGCAGCTGAGTACGGTTAGGAGCAAGGTCAGTGTTGTACTTGTACTGCTTGACAAATGCATCAGCTAGCTCGGCCCAAGTACGCACACTATTACGCTCCAACTGCATATACCATTCGAGTGATGCCCCAGACAAGCTGTCTTGGAAGCAATGGATCATGAGCTTTTCATCTCTGGCATAGGCAGCCATCTTGCGACAGTACATCTTCAGATGAATGTTTGGGCAACTAAGACCTTTGTACTTCGAAAATTCGGGCACCTTGAACTTGGGAGGAATGACAACATCAGGCACCAAGCATAATTCCAACGCACTGAAGGAGTTTGAATTGTGCCCCTCCATGGCTTGGAGTTTCTCGGCTAGATCTCGGCACATCTTCATGGCTTCTGAATCCTGAGCGGCAACAGGACTGGCAATGGGGATAGCAGCATGATAGTTCGGAACGTCGTCATACTGATCCATCAGAGTATCTTCGACATGAGGAACCGGGATTTGCACAGCAGCAGGCTGGGCGTGCGGGATAACTTCAACAGTAACTCCAGGCGCTGGGATTGGCTGAGAAGTGTTTCCCTCGGCTGTGTTATTGAAGTTCAACGGCATCCCATGAGGATTTGGGATTGGAACCAAAGGGATGGCAGTAGACCCCTGTCCTTGACCATTGTTGTTGACGACAGCAGCGGCTTCACGCTGTTCTTCCTCTCTTCTGGCCGCGAGGATGGCTTCGAGGATCTGGTCGATCTTTCCTTTCATAGAATCCAACTCTTCCCTGAAGGCAGCTTGCTCCTGCGGAATCTGCTCCATCATTCGTCTTGTATTGGCTCTAGTTGCGTACTGGTGTCGAGGAATCATCTTGATTTACTGGAGAGGAAGGAACGAAGACATAAGATTATGTTGAAGGACTGGAAATGCAAAATGCACAACATATGAAATGCAATGCAAATGATATGCGAGATGCAATGCAAGACATAAGATCCAGAATCACAGGATCGCAATCAATCAATTTTGGAGCTGATAACTGTAACAGGTAGATAACCATAATTTCCGATAAAAGAAACTGACAGGTACAACCTATGCGGGAAGATCTAGACACTCTACCCATAAACCCAATTACGGGATGGTTTCTGCGTTTGGTTCCTAGGATCACGGACACTAGTCGTATTAGCGTCACGCAACAGGCTGGCTGCATTACGACGATAATGACGATAAGGTCTCTCCTGAGCGGGGTCCTCATGCTAGGCGCACAAGGAGCGAGTCCTTGGAGACTAACACTACACGACCACCAATATCGGAGCTGGTGCTAACAAAAGGTTCCCAGAATCACGGACCCTTCATTAATCAAGTCGTGCAACAGGCTAGCTGTGTTACAACAAGATCTACAAATAGGTCTCCTCTGGAGGAGCTTTCATGCTAGGCACACAAGGAGCAATTCCTCGGAGACTAACACTACTCGACTACCAATTCTAAACTATGTGTTCTCTCTGATTTTACCAAAGCTCGGGTGTAGAGCTCTACTCATGATGTCATCCCAAGAACCAACAGGCGACAAAGCACAAATAAAATCTACAAGAGAACAAATATAAAAAGAAAACAAATAAAAAACAAACACTCCTCACAAACCAAAAGATAGGCTCGACTCTCTCTTTGCATGGAGCAAAATTTCCCCAGCAGAGTCGCCACCTGTCGCACCTCGAAAAATCACGGAGACATTTTGGTGAACGCGACCCTCGCGCGAAAGGCGCGGAAATGCGGTTCGACAGAGTCGCCACCGAACTTTATTTTTCCCGAATAAACGGGAGAGGAAAATATCGAGAAAACCTCTTAAAAGGATAGGAACAGGGCTGTCGCAACCATGTTCCGGGTTCGGGAGTCGGTTACGTGAGGGGAAGGTATTAGCACCCCTCACGTCCGTCGTACTCGACGGGAACCTCTTAAGGTAATTGTGGAGAGTGTTGTTTTAGGTTTACTTGTTTTTCTTCTCGTTGTTAAAGGTAGAATTGGTAGGGTAAAAGGTTAAAGACGCTAAGGAGAGATGGGTGGTTAGAGAATAGGGTGCTCGCCAAGGATTGGGGCCCTTGTGCCTACGTATGCTCATTCGGACGAGAATGAGAAATCAGAGCGTCGTAGTTCGACTACGGGAAAGGATGGGGGAAAACGGAAGATGGATAGAAGTGTGCTCGCCAAGATCATTGCAATCTTGTGCCTACGTATCTTACATTCAAGAGTGAATGAAGAATCAGAGCACTCGTAGTTCGTGGTAACAACCACGAAAAGATAAGGTTTGAATAAGTTGGAAGTTTGGGAAAGAGACGAAAGGGTGACTGACAAGCAACCTAAGAGCGCGTCTCAAGAGCTTGTCACTCAAGAATTCAAGGAATGCGAGATTCCAAGAACTCAGTTCTTTCGGAAATTGACTGAATAAATTGAAGATAAAGAGTTGGATATTTTGAAATTGAAAGAATAAACTAATAACAACTCGAGGGCGCGCATCGAGAGTTACTCATTCGAATATCCAAAGAATGCTAGATTCTGAGAATATCCCTCTTTCGTAAGTTTTGGAAATGTTTGTGAAAGGATCGAATCGAAAAAATGGCATGCGAGGCCAAAAGGAAGTTGTTTTGAAGTAGCTCGACGACGTGTCGAGGATTTGATCGAAAATGAAACTGACTTGACGACGTGTCAAGGGTTAAGATTGTGAAGAACGATATTGGTGAAACTTCACAGGTATCTGTAAGAGGGAGCAGGGATGATTCTCGTCACGAGATTTCGGAGTTGAATGTGTTGGTGTTAATGAAGGTAGTTGTAGTCCTTGCTTTAAGTTGTTATTGATAAACTACAACTCTATACACTTGGAATCCATGTTTCTGCTGTCGAAGTTTGAAGTCGCAACCTGCATAACAAGCCACTCACAGATAATAACATAAGCTCTTAGAGAAACCTCAACAGATGAAAACATAGTTGAACTGAAAACACGAATGATATCACCATCTTGCCGCTGCTATGCCGTTCAATTTTATTACCGCGCAATTTGAAGCTTGGTGATACTGTAACCTGCATACAAACCAATCCCACGCAACCACATAATTTTATAAACAAAAGAATGACTAAGGACCCATCATCAAATTAATACCAAGGCAAATAACAATTCAAAAACATAACCGAAAACCTCGTGCCAAGGCTACTGCCATAATTCAGGACCTGTCCTCTACATAGTGAGAATACTTAGAAATCGCAACATAATGAAAACCACAATTCATCAATCAATCTCCGATACATACCATACATGAATATGCCAAAAGGTTTAATTCAGAATTACCTAAAGTATAGACATTAGCGAGCCGTTCCAAACAATCTAACCAGTACCATCGTTTTCCAAATCGAGCGGCACTTAAAGTGACTGCTATCCACAGTCATTGCATCCAGGGATTTATTGCTGCCATTCAACAGGGTCGCGACTGTCGCTACTGCGAAAATCGGTGCCGGCTGACAGAAGAGTCGCCACCGTGCGTTATTTATCCCAACGGAGGGAAAGGAAACGCTCGAAGTAAACCTCGCAAAAAACGGGAAAAGGTATGGTCATCGCAACCAAAACCTGGATTCGGGAGTCGGTTACGCAAGGGGAAGGTATTAGCACCCCTCACGTTCGTCGTACTCGACGGGATCCACGCTTGCTTGGGTTGTCTAAAGGATGCAAAACAATCTATCTACGGCTGCTAAATCTAAATGGAAGGGAAACTGACTCGATAGAGCATCGCGCTCTATGCCTACGTATTCTCAAGAGAGAAAGTCAGAGTCAACGTAGTTCGGGACTACGGGGAAATCGGCTCGCTAAGACTTCACGTCTTGTGCCTAAGTACTTCCACACTGCATGGAAGATCAGAGCTGACGTAGTTCAGGCTAACTACGGCTAGACTGGGTGTTCTCACACAGCAGTGAGAAATCAAACTGGTTTTAAAGGGTACGGGAACCTATGGGAAAAACTACGGTCTGGTCTCAAATGCACTCGGGCAAGAGAAAGGGATAACAATTAGTCGTCAGCGGGAAAGTCTCGATCGCACAGCAGCGAGAGAACAAAAGAATTAGTTGTTAGTGTGCTCGCTAGGATATCGCATCCTATGCCTACATATCCTCGTCTGGTACGAGGAATCAGAGCAGCTGTAGTTCGGCTACTTTCGGGACCACAACTCAAATCTCATTTTATTAACATTCTGAAAAATGATTACAATGATTGAGAAACTGAAAAATAAACCCCTAGGAAATACTATCCTGTCCTATGAAGACTCAAATGGAAAATAGTCCCCTAACAAGTGGACTTTTAAAGCTATCTCTAAAAGTGTAAAAAAGTCCCCTAACAAATGGACATTTAAAACTATCCCTAAAAAGGTAAAAAAGTCCCCTAACAAATGGACTTATAAAACTACCTTTAAAATAAAACTCCATGAAGAAAATATACTATAAAAAATATTAAATCTACCTTAATATTTTTTCTCAATATTTCTTTTCCCTTTTCTTTTTTCAAAATATTTTTCCTTTTTTTTCTATATTTTTTCACTATCTTTTTTAATATTCTTTCTTTATTCTTTTTCTTCTTTCTCTTTTTTTTCAAAATACTTTTTCATATATTTTTTCTCTATTTTTCAATATTATTTTTCATACACTATAATAAAGAAAAAACAAAAAGAAAATACGAAAGGGGAAGGGGGTGCAGCATTACAAGGGGGTGTTAAGTAAAAGAAAGCAAAAACAGAACAATATGGGCCCAGCCCAATACTCAGCCAAACAAGAAGACTGGAAAGGGGGCGCAAGGAGTGAAAACGGGGTGGTTCTGATAGTAGAAGAGCCCAACCCAATCCATAACAAAAACGGAGGTAAGACAAAAATGAGGGGGGTGGTGCTGATAGTAGAAGAGCCCAACCCAATCCACACCCGGTCCATCTCCCTCCTCTCCTTTCTCAGAAAACCCTAATTCACTCTTGGCACTGTTCATCATCTCCAAAGGCTCCGCCGTTTCCACTTCTCCCCAAACTCTCGTCTCCCTCTCAGATTCAATCCCTATCTCTCAAACTCACTCACCCTTATTCAACCCCATCGTCCACATCTCAAACCAGAAACTTTATGAATCTTGTAATCACTAATGAAGTAACAACAAACTCGCAATTGACGCGAACTGATCCATGGTTTGGTAATCTCAGAGGAAGTTCTTGAAGAACTCGTGGTTCGTGTTCTTGACGAAAATCCGACTATGATAATACTTGAGAAAAAACTGGAGAAGTTGAAGAATTTTGATGTCACCAGATGGATCTTGATGTTTGAGCGCCTTGAAGATTTGGAAATCTGACGATGAACGGTGACGATAATGATGAAGATCTCATGATAGTTTGACGAACACATGAAGATTCCTGGAGAATACTGGAAATGGATGTAGAAAACTTCATTGAAGATAAAGGTTCTTGAGAAGAGTTTCTGGAAAACGGGCGACGAAGATCCAACGATGAACTCAGATAATTCTTAGTTGAGGATCTTGGATGAATATCTACAGATTTTGGAGAATCGCATGAAGGTTGATGAATACTGAGAAATTATATGATGAAGAAGATGGCGATTCTTGAACGGTTTCTGATGATCGGACGAAAGGTTTCATCAAGAACATGATGAAGATCACCGATGATTTTTGGGATGAATCTCTGGAAACGACCGATGGAGATCTTGATGAGCACACGAACAGGATGAAGATTGAGGGAGATCTTGATGATTCTGAAAAATCAACGAAGAACATTGATGATCGGTTGAAGAATCTGGAAGGATGATTGAAGGTTGATGAAATTGATGATGATCGGAGACGATGATGATGATTGGTGTTAGAATCGTTTCTGGGAATTTTTGGAGTTTTCCGTTGAATTTGGGTTTTCCGGCGGTAGTTGCGGCGGCGGGAGTTGGTTAAGGGTGGCAAGGAAATGGAAGTTACGGTGGCCGGCGGACGTTGCATGCCGGCCGGTGGGAAATTACCGGCGAGGACGCGTGTGTAACCTGGTGAACTGACTTTAAACAATGTTGCGGATAGCAAGAGTCGCCACCGACTTTTATTTTATCCATAAGGAAAGGTTATAAAAGAACAGGAAAGACCTTAGAGAATATTTTGGGTCCGGGGGGTAGGTTATGAAAAGGGAAGGTATTAGCATCCTTTTGCAGTATTTAGATGCTCCCTCAAGATTGTAACTGCAGTCGTTCCCAAATTCTTCCTCGTGAAAATTTTGTGTATGCGTATGGTTATTATTGATGTATTTTCTGGTATGAATACTTTACAAAAACATGATTTATGTTGTGGCCTTCTTCAGAAGCGGGGCACAAAGGTTCCGTCTATTTCTATATTGGAGGTCCTAACTTGGCTTGCCTCCTTGTTCAGTATTTCCTAGATAGAACACATCCTTCACTTATGGTTGTTCTCCTCTGTTCCAGGAACAAAAGCTGGAAGGTTGTGCAATGATATCAGAAGTGAACTTCTTCATCCTGTACTGCTGCTCAGTAGGTAATGCGCTCCATCTGTATTTAATTACACCCTCTAGCACTTAATTAGTTTCCTGCATCAGTAGCCTCCTTGCTAATGCTATGTGTGTCATCATTTGCAGGAGTTGCCACAATATTTCCTTCACTTACTACAGGTTTAGATACCTCCTCAACCACCCTCCTTTCCTAGGTATCCATTTGAAAAATTTCCTCTTTTTATTGCCGTAATAGTAGAACCATCGATGCCTATGTTAACTGTTGGATTTTCTGAATACTAGTTTGTTTGCAGGATTATTTTCTTTTCACCACATGTGATTTCCTTTGGGATTTACTTGATTGTGTTGGTTTTGACCAAAGCCATGATGCATATGCGCCGAAGAAAGCCGTTGCCTACTCTGAAATTACTGATGCCCAAGCTGTGGAGAAAATTGCATCTGATGTTGTCCTTGCATCTGACCCATTCCTTGCATTATAGATTGCCTGAATTGTTGTTGCTGATGTGCAAGAAGTTGTTGTTGTTGTTCCATGTATGCTCTTACATTACTAGCTACATTCTTTCCATGATTCACTCCTGTAAAATCAGGGTATATGTTTCCTGTACTAATTCCATTATGAAATGCAGGTCCTGTCTTGTTGAAACCCGTACGACGCAATAGAGTGTTGGTGTAGTTTGAGATCCAGCAGCAGCCTTTACTTCTATTCGTGTTTGGGACTTGGTTTTTGTGAACTCACCTATGTGGTTCAGAATTGATGCTGCTTATGAATTGTTTAGGTTTTGAGTTCTGAATTCTGAACCTAGTACTGATGCTGTTGTGATTTTCAGGTGTTGGAAAAAACTTAGAGCACAGAGTGATTTAGACCTGCCGGCATCTGGGTCTGAATCCAGATTGACTATGTTGCCTTACTCTTGTATCAGTTTGGAAATCCAATTGCGGCAAAAGCGAATCAGTCCCGCTTCTTTTATCACTTCTATCTCTCAGATGTCCCGTAATGATAAGAACAGGTGTTACCTGATCGGACGCCAACGGCGCGGATCGGTAACGGGGGTAGGACGCAGCTTCGGTTGTGCCACTCCCGGCACTCGATGATGACGATGTTCTGAGAGTGTTAAAAATAACTTCTAACCCCTTCTGTACTGTCTGTTCTCTTTTGATGTGCAGGTTAGCTGAGGATTCATGGAGAAGTTCAAATACGAACATGAAGACCTTTAGATACTTTTAGGATTTAGGATAGATGATTTGAGAATTTTAATGTACTTCCTTGTAACAGTACTTTGTAAAATATGAAGCAACATCCCCATTCTTGTATGATAGCATTATTTATGAAATAAAATTCTCAAAGTTTTGGATTTATTTATATTCTATTCTTAGTTAAAAAATATAAACAAATGTGAATAAATCCACAAGTATTTAATTCATTAACATAGGCATAAAACATAAATATTTTCAAGTGGTATTTGTGATCCTAATCTCATCATCCGATTAAAATGTTAACCAATTGTTTCATAACCAAACTCATATGGGCACCATGGTCACAACATTTTCAGCATCAACAGCAAAACTAATCGTAATTAAACTCCACTGACCAAATGCCAAATCTCAATATGATCAGAACTGGTGATTGATAAATGCCTCAAAACCATAACGCATCAAATGCCTCAGAATTTTAATAACAACCCGTTTTCAAGGAATTAGCTGAATTTACGTAAAATGACCAAAATACCCCTGGAACCAAATCCAACCTCTCTTTGATTTTGGCAAAAAAAATCATGAAGTTTGACTTTGGTTTGACCACAGTTGTCCTCAGTTTGACTTTTTAACTGCATTGACTGCTTTTGACTTATCTGATCATCTGACTGAGCAAACTTTTGAGAAAAGTCTTGAAACTTGACATGGGGGTTCATATAAGATGTTATGAAGCTCACTTGAAGTCTTGGAAGTCCATTTAGCCTGATTAAAGTCAAAACCCTAGTTTTGGATGCACTGCTTAGGAGGTGCATTGTCTGAGGGAATTGTCAACTCTTCTGACCAATTGTGAATTTTGTGAACCTTGTGAACCTTCTTGGAACACAAAGTCTTGTATTGTGAGGGCACATTTTGGGGTGCAACAGCTGCCCCTGTTCAATTTTCTGAAACCTGAGGGGTTAGATTGGTATATTTGCCAGTCGTAACCTGGAAGGTTGAAGGGGATTGAACACAAAAGCCCAAAAATTTGCACTCACCAGTGCATGGAGTGATATTGATGGTTGGTTGAACATGATTGAGTGGGCTTAAAGATGCCACTAGGGGAAAGTTCTTCAGTAGTATAATGAGAACTGTCAGGAGTCTGGAGTAATACTGATGTAACAGCATGTCTTCATGAGGATAGAGCAATCAATAATGATAACCCTAAAGCAGTCTTGAAGTGATAAATCTGACCTCAGGAGGATAGAGCAATCAATAGCTCTAAAGCAGTCTTGAAGTAATAATGGCTTCAGGAGGATAGAGCAATCAATAGCTCTAAAGCAGTCTTGAAGTAATAGAATGGCTTCAGTAGGATAGAGCAATCAACAGCTCTAAAACAGTCTTGAAATAATAATGTGATATGTCTTCAGGAGGATAGAGCAATCAATAGCTCTAAAGCAGTCTTGAAGTAATGATTTCAGGAGGATAGAGCAATGGATAGCTCTAAAGCAGTCTTGAAATAATAATGTGATATGTCTTCAGGAGGATAGAGCAATCAATAGCTCTAAAGCAGTCTTGAAGTAATGATTTCAGGAGGATAGAGCAATGGATAGCTCTAAAGCAGTCTTGAAATAATAATGTAATTTCAGGAGGATAGAGCAATGGATAACTCTAAAGCAGTCTTGAAATAATTAGATGTCTTCAGGAGGATAGAGCAATGAATAGCTCTAAAGCAGTCTTGAAATAATAATGTGATATGTCTTCAGGAGGATAGAGCAATCAATAGCTCTAAAGCAGTCTTGAAGTAATGATTTCAGGAGGATAGAGCAATGGATAGCTCTAAAGCAGTCTTGAAATAATAATGTGATATGTCTTCAGGAGGATAGAGCAATCAATAGCTCTAAAGCAGTCTTGAAGTCATGAGAGGCTATCAGGAGGATAAAATAACCCTGAGGTTACAATAAAGCAGTCCCAAAGTAATAAGAAGCTCATCAGGAGGATAAAGTAACCCTGAGGTTACAATAAAGCAGTCCCAAAGATCATAAGATTGTTTGTTGGATAATTAACCTGAAAACAAGGTAGCATTCTGTATAACAACATTAGTTTATGCTTTATGTATGCATGTATGACATGATGCACTTAGGTAATGTACTATAGACATATATGTTATGGTATGATGTAAATGATGTATGTATGCTATGACACTGCTGGAAGTGTCTGGATATCCTTGTATAACAACTGCTGGCCAAGAAAAATAAATCCCGATTCGTTGTTGAAGAATATATAACCCTCCGTCTGCTGGGGATAACAAGGTATAGATAACCTCCCGTTGTTGGGGATAACAAGGTATAGATAACCTCCCGTTGTTGGGGATAGTAGGGTATAGATAACCTTCGTTTTCGTTTGATAGTAGGATAAGTATAACATCCCGTCTTCGTTCATCGTGCCCTTATTGGAAAGTAATTTCCCGTATATCCGTATGAGGATAAAAGAGATGGATATAAATTCCAGGGGAGATTAGACTTTGTGAAAATGGATTAGTCCTACTGATGGTTTGTAACTGTCTTGTAAAGATGAACCGGCGAAGCTTCGTTCAAATCCTTCCCTCGTTCGTCCTTAGTAAATACTATTACTGCATTTTCATGCATTTCTGGTAAACATCAATCATATTCAAAGGCATACATGCATTCAAACACAACCAATGGACGTTTCGCTTATGTAAATAGGGTAAAAGTAAATCTGGATTCAAAAGATGGAACTTATTTATATCAAAAGTGACCCATACACGGGTAAGTTTGTACAAGGAGACATAAACCCTAGTAAGAGAATTTTGTCATGAAGTTTTACAAAAAGAATCAGCTATGTGGGAAATAATCCTATTGAGTTTCAATTCTACTATTGCCACTCAAGTATCTCATCTTCTTGCTGTTGAGACGGAAACGATTGGATTGAGCTTTATCTGTTTGAGCTTGAGTAAGTAGTACAACTGGTTGCGGTTTCATGAGTGATCCAAACGAGACATAGTCATACGCTTTAATCCCTAACTTTTGCCTGGATTGCCCTTTCAGGTTTTCAATCCACCGGGATACCCTTTTTTGCCCAAGCCGCCTTTTCAGGTTTTCGACTTGCCGGGTGTACATCTTTTTATATATATATCCCTAATTTTTGCCCAAAACCTTTTGGTTTGCCGGGATGCCCTTATTTTTGCCTAGGCCTGTCAACCTAGCGGGTCTCTTTTTATGCGTAGTATTTTTTAACTATGTCTGCGTTTACAGGTTGTGGGAAGTCTCCACCATCCATTGTAGTCAGTATCATGGCACCTCCTGAGAACACTGTCTTGACTACAAATGGTCCCTCATATGTTGGAGTCCACTTGCCCCTTCAGTGTCAATCTCATTGCAGTATGCAGGCTTCTCAAATCTATCAATGGTAATCTTGGGAGCTTCATCATCCCAGCTTATCTCAAACATAGATGCCATGGTGGCCAATGCGTCTGCCAACTGATTCTCTCTTCGTGGAATATGTCCAAAAGTAATCTCTTTGAAATGTGGGATCAAAGACAACACATGTTCTCTGTAAGGAATGAGATTATCATGCTTTGTATCCCAATCTCCTTTAATCTGACTTACTACCAGAGCTGAATCTCCATACACCTCAAGGAACTGAATCTTCATATCAATAGCAACTTGCATACCCATGATACATGCCTCATACTCAGCCATGTTATTGGTACAATAGAAACAAAGTCTGGCAGTAATCGGGGTATGACAACCTTCAGGGGAACTAATCACAACACCAACACCATTACCATGTGCATTGGAGGCACCATCAAAAACCATAGTCCACCGGGATCCTTGTTCAGGTCCGTCATATTGTCCAGGTTCTTTGGTAACAGACATAATGTCTTCATCAGGGAACTCAAAATTCATTGACTGGTAATCATCTACTGCTTGATGAGCCAAATGATCAGCAACAACACTCCCCTTAATGGCCTTCTGAGTAGTATACTGTATATCATATTCCGTCAAGATCATTTGCCATCTTGCAATTCTTCCGGAGAGAGCAGGTTTCTCAAATATGTACTTGATTGGATCCATCTTTGAAATCAACAAGGTAGTATGGGTCAACATATACTGTCTTAGTCGGCGAGCAGCCCATGCCAAAGCGCAGCAAGTTTTCTCGAGCAGTGAGTATCTTGTTTCACAGTCGGTAAACTTTTTGCTAAGGTAGTATATTGCCTGCTCTTTTCGACCAGACTCGTCATGTTGCCCCAATACACACCCCATTGAGTTGTCTAATACTGTTAAATACATAATCAAGGGTCTTCCATCAAATGGTGGCATTAAAATTGGAGGTTCTAGCAAATATCTCTTGATTTCATCAAAGGCAGTCTGGCACTCATCATTCCATTCCATCACCTGATCTTTCTTCAACAACTTGAAGATTGGCTCACAGATGGTAGTTAATTGGGAAATAAATCTTGCAATGTAGTTCAATCGTCCCAAGAAACCTCTAACCTCCTTCTCAGTACGGGGAGCTGGCATCTCTCGTATAGCTTTCACTTTTGCAGGATCCACTTCAATACCTTTTCCACTGACAATGAAACCCAGGAGCTTTCCAGATCTAACTCCAAAAGTACACTTGTTTGGATTTAATCTCAACCTGTATTTCTTCAACCTCTCAAACAACTTGTGCAGATGATCAAGATGTTGTTCTTCATTCTGAGACCTGGCTATCATATCATCCACATATACCTCTATCTCATGATGAATCATATCATGAAACAAAGCCACCATGGCACGCTGATATGTTGCCCCTGCATTCTTCAAACCAAATGGCATTACCTTATAGCAAAAGGTGCCCCACTGTGTCACAAATGTAGCCTTCTCCATATCTTCAGGTGCCATCTTGATTTGATTGTAACCAGAGAAACCATCCATAAAAGAGAATACCTTATGCTGAGCAGTGTTGTCTACCAGGATATCAATATGAGGAAGTGGAAAGTCATCTTTAGGGCTAGCCTTGTTCAGATCTCTGTAGTCTACACACATACGTACCTTACCATCTTTCTTAGGAACTTGTACCACATTTGCAACCCACTGAGGATACGAAGTTACGGCCAAGAACCCTGCATTGAATTGTTTCATTACCTCTGCTTTGATCTTTTCTGACATTTCAGGACGCATACGACGAACCTTCTGCTTCTTTGGACGACAATCTTCTTTCACTGGCAAACGGTGAACCACAATGTCTGTATCCAACCCTGGCATATCTTCATAAGACCAAGCAAAGATCTCCACATAGTCACGTAGCATCTGAATCAACCTGCTCTTGACACTATCCTCTGAATCAGCCCCTATCTTGACCTCTTTTCTGTTTTCTTCAGTTCCCAGATTCACAACTTCGACTGGCTCTTCATGTGGCTGTATAGCTTTCTCTTCTTGTTGTAACAACCTAGCAAGCTCCACAGGTATTTCACAATCGTCCTCGTTTCCGTCTTCAGTTTGATAGATCGGATTCTCGAAATTGTAATTGGCAATAGTAGAACTGTTATCAACTGGATCCAGAGTGGATGAGGATCTGCATTTTAGTGACGTGGGTGTGTGTAAGAACACATAGCTGATAAAGCAAAAATAAAAGAAAAAGAAAGACAAGGAACACAATATTTACGAAAACGAAACGTCCACTGATTTTATTGAATGAAGTATGCAAATGAAATGACAACCCGCAACAAGCACACCATTGTGCCCCAGGTAAGGCACATGGCAAATTTAAAAACATAACACAGTAATAGTATTTACTCCTGACTAAAGGAGATAGGGATAACATCATCAGCTTTCCAATTATTGAGTCCAGCACCCACAGTAGGAAAAATCCATGCCTCCAAGTTGTAGTCTTCATCTTGATCTCCCACAGCATCGATAACCCCTTGATTGGTGATACGAACAGCACGAGCACGACGAACAGCCTTCTGGGATTCTGCAGTGAAACCCAAACCAAACTTGTCAGACTTGTATGGAATATCAGGAAGCTGACCCCAAATAGTACAACCACCTTCTTCCACCACAGCTTTTGCATCATTGAGGGAGGCCATTGCCATTGTTGGAGGGTTTCTGATGACCACAGGAACCTTCTTCACAGCAGGAGGAGTCACACAATCCTTAACAGCCTAGGGAACCACTTCAAATGACTGACATGGAGTTTCAATGTATTCACCTTCTACTTCCAGATACTTGAAAGTGTTTACATGGCTGACAAAGTATTCTTCCTCTCCAAAGACAGTAACAACTTTTCCATTCACCGGATATCTCAACTTTTGATGTAATATGGAGGTCACAGCACCTGCCCCATGGATCCAGGGACGACCAAGCAGACATGAGTACGAAGGACGAATATCCATCACATAGAATGTAGCAGTAAACACCTGAGAGCCAACCTTGATTGGAAGATCAATTTCCCCATGCACTACTCTTCTAGAACCATCAAAAGCCTTTACCACAATATTACTGGGCTTCAATACCGTATCTTCAGGACTCAGCTTGTTCAGGACTTCCTTAGGCAACACAGTCAGAGAGGAACCATTGTCTATCAGCACATGAGACAGGGTAGTGCCCCTGCATTCAATTGAAATATGCAAGGCCCTGTTATGATTCCTCTTGGCAGGGGTTAAGTCAGCATCAGAAAATCCTAACCCGTTGTCATAGGTCAGGTGAGCAACACAATTCTCAAACTGGTCCACAGAAATTGCACTGGGTACATGAGCCATTTTTAGAAACTTGATCAATGACTTGGCATGAGCCTCAGAACATAATAACAGGGAGAGCATAGAAATCTTTGAGGGAGTATGCCCCAGCTGATCAACAATATCATAATCACTCTTGCGAATGATTTTCAATACTTCTTCCATCTGCTTAGAGAGGTCGTCAGCAGCTGGCACATCAGTAGATACAGGTTCAATAACAGGACCCTTGCCCCGAGCATCAGTGGTGGAAGTAACAGCAGGAGTAACTGCACTCTTAGAAGCAACTGGAGGAGAGAAGACTCTTCCACTACGAGTGATCTTGCTAGATCCAGCAATATTATCAATGTCGACAGGCATATCAGGTAAAGGCTCCTGCTTGACACCATGGATGTAAACATCAGACCCATAGCGCCAAGGCACAGCTTTGTCAGATGTATAAGGAATAGGACCAGGAGTGGTAATGATCAGAGGAGCTACTCTGGCTTCAGCAACAACTTTCACAGGACCTTCAGCAGTAATCTTGATTGGGCCCTGATGAGTGATTTTAATGGGACCCTTTGAAGTGATTCTTAGTGGTACTTTGTCAACCATGTCAACCTCTTCAATCTTCTTACCCTGAGTCAGATGATCTACCATACTTTCTACAGATGCTGGTCTTCTTTCAAACACTATAGTATACTTATCCATGAGACGTTGAATCCCATCTCTCAAAATGAAGCAACTATCCGGCTTATAGGTACAATACAAACAATCTTCACGACAACCTGGAAAGATCCCAGCTTGTACTAACCTCTTTTTGATAACAGACAATGGTGTGCTCAACTCCATAACCGAATAGACATGCAGATCTTCATCAATATCTTCATCAATGGCGTTGACAGTCTTCTCGTGATTTGGCATTGGAGCTGTAATCACATTTGGAGTACCTGGTGGATCAAACTCAATTTCTCCAGCATCAATCATATCTTGAATTTTGTTCTTCAAGACCCAGCAGTGTCTTCAATTCATACTGCCCTTTAGATAGGTTCAGGATCAGCTCTTGGAACTGTGCATTCTGTGCCTGGAGATCCTTAACTGATTGTTCAAGAGCCATTGCTGAAATAAACAGCGAGAAGATGAGAAACCTGTACACAATTATAAACCTGTGATGCAATGATATGGGAATGCATATGCAATGTTTTCAAGGACCGCAGGATTTAAATTTGCTTAAACAAACAAGAAAGTAACTTTTTATTAGTAATAACTTGTTTTGCCTTTTAGGCTTACAAAAAAATGAAAACGAAATAAGTGCAAAAGATGGGGTTTTAAGTCTCCCATGGACGTTTCCTCTTTGTGTTGAGGTATGAGTTGAGGTTTCGTTCCTCATGAAGTAGCTTTGTTAGCTCTAGGATCCTTGCTTGGCTTGCTTTGTAATGAGCCTCGAAAGTATCCCTTTGCTCTTTCAGTTGGATCCATGATCTCTGCAAGTCTTCCATATCAGTAGGCATGTCTGGGTGAAGGATGGTATAAGCTGTGTCTCCTTCAGCAACAGGTTCCATGGTAACTGGTAGGATGGCAGGATATGGCATCATGAGTGTCTGAGCACGAAATCGTACCCATCTGAGATAAGCCTCCATAGGAATGGTGTACTTAGGCTCCAGTGTCTTGCTGTCAATCCTGTTTACCTTTCCCCAAGCTCGTATGAATCTCTGTCGGTAACCCTGAAGATCGTTGTCGTAATCAAACACAATGCCCTGAATCAACATGTCATGTGGACCATCGCTCCGGGCGTAACCAAACTGTCGTAAAGCTAGAGATGGGTTGTAGGTGATGCCTCCTCTTATGCCTAGAAGTGGCACATTAGGAAACTCCCCACAACGGTCAATGATGGTGACATTCTCCATAGATCTGGAGCACCAATGGATGTCTGAGTGAGAAAGTGACATGATCCTCTTGGACCATCTGAACCCTTGCTCATTCTTCATTACTGAGCGAGGAAGGTGAGAAATAAACCACCTAGAAAGTAAAGGTATGCAGCACATCAAAGTTCCTCTTGCCCTTGTAGTACGGGTGTGAAGAGAATGTAGGATGTCTCCAAGTAAGGTAGGCACTGGATTGTGACTCAGGAATATGTTGATGGCATGAACGTCTATGAACTGATCAGGATTGGGGAACAACACTAAGCCATAAATCAATAAGGCTAAGATCTCCTCAACAGCATCGTAGCTCATAGCCTTCAAGAACATTTGAGCTTTATCCACTAATACCTTGGCAAGAATACCTTTAACTCCACTCCTCGTCTCTAGAACAATGTCAGACTTCTTCAGATGTAGAGCTGCAGCAATAACTTCTGGTTTAAGCTCCTTCTCTAAGCCTGTGAATGGCTTCTGATCAAGAACAGGTATACCCAGAAGCTTGGAGAACTCCTCCATGGTTGGAACCAGCTGATAATCAGGAAATGTAAAGCAATGGTGCTTAGGGTCAAAGAACTGAAACAGCACACTCATCATGTCTTTACTGAACCCTGAAGTAACTAGATCCAATAAGTGACCATGTCTCTTGTTGAACTGGGAATGATCAGGCACTAGGGAAACCAACTCCTTGAGCTTAGCAGGTATCCCTACAAAATTGATCCTGATGGTGTTTCTACGAGCAGAAGCCATGACCTGCAACAAAGAACAAAGATAAATCCTTTGGTCCTTGAAATGGTTAGGGAAAATGATATGCTTATGATGCATGATGATGTCATGATGTCATGCTCAATCACAAACATGTGGCACACACAAACAAGTCACACCATAGCCCTAGGTTTAAAGGCTTGCATGAGGTTCAAAGGCAAGTACTCTCCCCTGAAGTTAGATGGTTCATCCTGTCCTACAAAAGTAACCAGGTTCTAAGGGATCTCAATATCATTGATCCTTCACAAGGGTGGTTGTTCAGAAGGCAACTTACTTGCCAACCAAAACCCTCCAAGTTTAAGATCTCAATGAGCGTAGTATCGAGTGTCAACCAACTTCAGTCTGCACCAAAGCCGGTTACCTCACTACTTTCTAAAGGCCAAGATGAGTTAACTAGGGTTCTAAAAGTCAGTTAGTGCATTGACAACATATGGCAGCCTCAATATTATCCTCAACTTGACTTAAGGAATATAAGCACCAACCAAGAAGTCGCACTAACTATGGCCACCAGATCAACCGTATCGATATACGTCGTACAGTTTCCTTGGTCTATTTCCATTTACCTAAGGTACACTAGATCCGGGTTAGGACCTTTCACACATAAGAGCACCCCAACAATATAATAATAAAGCAAACAAGGCAAACAATTTAAAGTGATCTTAATTCCTAAGGGTACCCCTCTTAAATAAATCCCCAGCAGAGTCGCCAGTTCTGTAACCCGGTGAACTGACTTTAAACAATGTTGCGGATAGCAAGAGTCGCCACCGACTTTTATTTTATCCATAAGGAAAGGTTATAAAAGAACAGGAAAGACCTTAGAGAATATTTTGGGTCCGGGGGGTAGGTTATGAAAAGGGAAGGTATTAGCATCCTTTTGCAGTATTTAGATGCTCCCTCAAGATTGTAACTGCAGTCGTTCCCAAATTCTTCCTCGTGAAAATTTTGTGTATGCGTATGGTTATTATTGATGTATTTTCTGGTATGAATACTTTACAAAAACATGATTTATGTTGTGGCCTTCTTCAGAAGCGGGGCACAAAGGTTCCGTCTATTTCTATATCGGAGGTCCTAACTTGGCTTGCCTCCTTGTTCAGTATTTCCTAGATAGAACACAT